>RDRW01000455.1:0-301765 GCA_007896445.1 Puccinia hordei
CAGAGCGGGAAGTACGAGCTGATGGAGACCTACCTGAGTACCCTCAATTTCCCTGATGATACTTCAACCGAACTGAAAGCGTGGGTTTCGTCGGAATAGCGTCACTTCTTTGTGAGGGAAGTCAACTGTGGCGTAGTCGGTCCTCCATACGCTGTGGTGTGGCGACTTTGTCAAGCGAGCCAGGAAGTCATCCTTCTGAGCCCTCCACGAGGAGTTGGGGCATCGGGCGAGGTGGAGACGCGTGCCCGCGTTCGGCAGCGTTTCTGGTGGACTGTATGGTGAAGTCAGTCCGTGACTGGGTCCGGAGCTGTGAGGCCGTGTCAGCGCCGGAGCTCGGCGCTCCCCAAGAGGTGGAATTCCACGGAGAGGATTCGTTGTTTCAGTCGGATTTCTTGGATGTTGTCCACATCAAGGCGGGTAAGTACGCACACTTACTCGTTGCGAGGGATGACCTTTCGGGGTGGGTCGAGGCCATCACTTTGGTCAAGCTGTCGGCGGACAAGGTCGGCCAATTCCTGGAGGAGTTCTGGTTCTCGCGGTTCGGATGTGTGCGGCTGGTCACAGTGGGATGGGGGTGCGAATTCCGAGAAGTCTGATGAAGCTGGTTCAGTCATGCGGGGCGAAGTTCGGCAGGTCACGGAGTAATTATCCGGAAGGCGCCGGGATGATTGAGCGGGGACATCAGCCCAATCAAGAACACGCTGGTCAAAATGTGCGGGGAAGACGGCCGGAAGTGGCATCAATTCCCTTCCGGCAGTCCTTTTCGCGGATCGGATCTCAACCAAGCGGGGGTGGACCGGTTTATTCGCGTACGCACTCCTGTATGGGCGACAGCCTGTGCTGCCGTCGATATCGAGATGCTCACTTATCTCGCTATCGACTGTGGAAGGTGAAAACTTCAGAAGAATTGTTGGAAGCACGGGCGGAACAACTTCTTCGACGAGAGGAAGTTGTCGAGAAGGCGGCGAAGCGCTTGCGGGAATCTCGGGCGAAGTCGGTCCGCTATTGGGACGAGCGTTGCGCTCACCGGTTGCGGGCCCTTTGCGGAAGGGCGATCTTGTCCTCCTGTACAATCGGAGCTTGGAAACCCAGTGGGGAAAGTTGTTCGCCAACCGATGGAACGGGCCTTATCGCGTGGTCAGCAAATTTCCGGGGGGAAGCTATCAGTTGGAAGAATTGGACGGAACCCCGTTGAAGCGGAAGGCGGCGGCATCCCACGTGAAGCGGTTCTACGCTCGGGGATTGACGTCGTTCGACGAAACCCTCGTTTCAGGATCTGAGGACGAAAACGATGAGACTCGGATTTGGAGCCAACTCCTTCGGAGCCGCCCGCCGATGAGGCGGGTCGAGCGGATTCTCTCCCGGCACCGAGGAAGAGGTGGCCGGTGAGCGTTCCTTGGGCGAAGCGCGAGCGCGAGGCAACAAACCGCTGAGGACAGCGGCCAAAAGCGGGGGAGGATGGGGGCCATAGGCCAAGCCTTAATTGGTGAGGGGGTGCGCTAGCTGGTCTACAGCCGGATAAACTAGCCACCCCAGGATGTCAGTCACCCTAAAGCGGGTTGTATTTGTGTTTTGTGAATGGGTTTACTGGTTTTCTCTGTTATATATTCAGGATGGCGAGGGGTACGGGGAATTGTGCGGAAATTCCATCTGGGGCGGTCCAGGTACCTCGGCGGGCGGGTGGGGTTTTCGTTTCAGGACTTCATAGATTGCGGGCGTGGTTTCTTTCTCTCTTCTTCATCTTTAGGTTGCGGGTGCGGTTTCTCTTTCTTTCAGGATTTCGGCGTGGTATTTTCAAGTCATCAATTTCCTCAAGTTATCAGTTTCCTCAAGTTATCAGTTTCCTCAAGTTATCAGTTTCCTCAAGTTATCAGTTTCCTCAAGTTATCAGTTTCCTCAGTCATCAGGTTCATCAAGTTATCAGTTTTCTTCAAGTTTCTCTCAAATGTCAATCTCAGTTTCAGGTTTTAGTAGCGTGATTAAAAAAAAAAAAAAAAAAAAAAAAAAAAAAAAAAAAAATGGAAGTGCGGGGACTAAGTGGTTCTCAATCCGGGGCGGCGGGCACTCGTGACTTATTTTTGTTTTGTTTCTCTCAAGTACCTCACTTTGGCACAGGTGCTTGTCTCAGGTTAGCGGGGGGCAAGCATATGCGCGTAGTATCTCAGCATAGGGAATACAAGAGGGGAAAAGGGATACAAGTATAGAGTAAGTGAAAGAGAATCCGAAGCGCTCAGTCCAAGAACACAGCGGGTCGGAGGCGGGCGCGCAGCGCGGCGGAAGACCGGTGGAAATTTCTCGGAGCATTTCTCGGCGGGTTTCGGCGGGGATCGTCACCGCTTTCTTCAACAATCCTTCGACCAGCGAGGTCTGACCTTCCAGGACGGGAGGAGGTCCGCTTCAGGACACCGACGGCGTATTCGTCGTCGGGGATTGCGGCCCGGTATGGCGACTCGAGAAATCCGGGTGCGGGAGCAGCAGCAAGAAGGTCGGGAAGGAAGAGGGAACGGGAGCCGGGGAAGGAGTGCGGAGAGGGGGAGGGGAAGCGGGGACGGGGTGGTAGGAGGGAGGTCATAGAGTGGGGGGAAAGGGGTAGGTGAAGGGCGAGGAGGTAAGGGAGGGGAAGGAGGGGGAGGAGGTGTTGGTGGAGGTGGAGGGGCGGGTGGGCGAAGGGGTGGAGGAAGGTCTGGGAAGGGGGGACGAAGAGGGTGTTTATGGGGTGCGGGGGTGGTTGAGGTGGGGTGAAGGTGGGGGAGGAGGGGTAGGTGATGGAGGAGGGGGAGCATGGAAGGGAGTCTGGGCTCGGCGCGCGGAAGGGGAACCGGGATGGGGTCGCGGCGGAGGGATCGGAGAGCGGCGAGGAGCGTTTGGGTCCATTCCGGCGCCAACGTTGACGCGGTGGGCAAGTCGCCCAGGCTCGGAGGGCGGCGGCCCAGGTCGGTCCATCGGGAAGTTTCCTCCTCGTTCAGGTTTCGGAGTCATACAATCAGTTCCGACGGGAGTTCTCACGCGATCGGAGCGATGGCGGCGTCGAGGAGGGGAAGGGGTGGGAAGAGGAGATGGAAACGTGGTCTGGAGTGTCGGAGGAATCCTCGCGGCGGCGCCGTTTCTGACGGGATTGATTTCCGGAGCGGGAACGAGGCTGGGGACGAGGACCGGTTCTGCGGACAGAGAACATTGGCGATGGGACCGAGCGCAGGCCGTGCAGGCAGCTCCAGGCGCGGGTTGGGAGCAAGGAGAAAGAAAAGGAAGCGTGGCTGGACCGTGCAGCGCAGCGATCACAGGGGGGTCGGGGATAGGGCATGGTGGGTATGGGATAGGGAGGTGGGTATGGTGGGTGTATGATCGAGGTATGGGAAGGTGGCGGGTAGTGTGGGGAATCGCTGAGGACAGGATTCAAAAGCGAGGGGGATGTGGGAGAACTTATATACCAGAGGTGCAGCACTGAAGCTGAGCCCGCAGCCGCGGCTCAGCGGCGGACTGAGGCTGAGGTAAGGGGGTATCTACCAAATGTCATCGGACATTCCGCGGGGAAAAGCACAGGGCGCAGCATGTGACATTCTATAGTTGGCGCGGGCGATCGGTCGAGCGGACGAAGGCCGCTTCAGTATGCGCGACGTAATGGACCGGGCGGAACCACGGGGTTCGGGGCGCCAGGCCGCAAGCGGAGCGGGGGCAGAAGAAGCGGAGTCGTGCGCAGGGAAGCGACAGACGGCTGCGGGGGTCAACGGGGTATAGTAGTCGGGGACAGGCTGCGGTGCGATGCGGGATCAAGGAGACAGGCAAGTAGGGTTCCAGGGACAGTACCGGGGAATGCGGGACATGATCGGGGGGACTGTTGTATAAAAAGAGTGTTGTACTAGGGTTGCGGGATTTCTTATCTGATCTTATCATCACAGTAGATAGCTATCAACTACGGCGTATATAAGAAAATCTCAGTGTTTTAGAGTTCTCTCAGCGATTATTCAGCGTGTGCGGAAAAGCGGAACTGCGTAGGGCATCATCAGGACGACGAACGCAAGAGGAACGGTCCCCTTGCTGAGTATCAGGTGTTGCAGGGAAACCAGTTGATTCTCCGCTGACAGTGTTTATTCCGCAGAGGAAATCAAAGAACCACCGGAACCAACCAGGAAGAAGGGCAACCTAACATTTCTGTTACCGAGGTCGTCATTATTTCCACAACGCATGTAAAACATTAGTTACAGAAATTACATATAAAAAATATAGTATATCAAATAATAGTTGAAATATTATTTGATAATCTAATTCTATGCTAAAATTAACCTAGGGTACCTCAATCATAGGTACCCCTAATTCTAACTCCTTAACTATGTAAAAATAGCTTTTTATAATTAGCAAGTACCTTTAATAAAAAAGGCACTTGCATTATTGGATGCTTCTACACACACACACATCTGCTTAAAATTTCCAGTCACGGAAATGAGGTGTTGTGAAAATTGGGGGAGATAGCGTAAATCCTCCGTGTTGCACTCCAAACCCGCTTACTGCAGCCCGCACAGCTTGAATCCAACACGCGTGACCAGGAACCCGCACCAAAGTTGGATTACAAGCCCCCGCGCAACCTGTAGACCCCTCACAGGCTCCCCGCGTCGCAGACACCAGAGCCAATAAAATAAATATTAAAGACAACAGAAAGTGTTTAATAATACCCCCACCTCAAGTTCACATATGCAAAATGTAGTATGCATATCACAAGGCTGGAATCTAAAAGAAATCTGTTTTATGATTTATTGCTGAAATGAAACCGACACACTATGAAGAAACAATTAGAAGATGAAGAACAAGTAAGAATGAGAGAGGAAATGAGAAGAGAAAGAAACCAACAGTTTGACAAGCAAAGACATGTAAGAGATGGCTGAGTAAGTGAGGAAGAACTGGTGGAGAGGACAGAGAGTGCAGAGGCTGGGAGAATGGGGTTAGTTGGGAAGATGATCTGAGGATAAGATTGAGCTGAGGGTAATATCTCACCAGAAAAGTAGAAGGAAGAGTATGAGATGAGAAAGAAAGAAAGAAAGGGAATGAAGAGAATGAAGAAGATAGTTGAGGTTGAGAGTGGTTGAGATTGTTGAAGGTGTTGAGGTTGAATATGAGGAAGTGGTTTGAAGTAGTTGAGGATAGTTGATGGTTGAGGATCTTGAGGTTGAGGAAAGATGAGGAAAGGAAGACTGAGACGGAGATGAGAGGAAGAAGGGAACTAGGAAGAGAGATGTCACAGGTGTGACAGAGTTGTGAATTTTACAGAATCAAGTTCAAAGTGCGCGACTTGTTGAGATGTTGTCATTTTCTCTCTTCTTTGTCTTTCCTCTTTTCTCTCTTTATGTGTGCTACACACCTGTCATGTATTTCTCTCATTTCACATTCATTTCACAGATCTTGTAGAGTACCTGAGGCAGCATCCAACTCGTGGAAGGATTCTTTTCTTCATCCTTCCATTTGTCACTCTCTGCTGTCTCAGGTATGATTTCTCTTATTTATTTCTCTCTTCTATGCTGACGCAAGATCATCCTTCCATTTTTCACTCTCTGCTGTCTCAGTCTCTTGCATCAGGTTATGAGCCCAGAGCGCTCTTAAGACTGCAGACAAACAGGAAAACCAAGGATCCGTATGCTTCGAGTTAAAGCAACCGATATATGAATTCACCACCATCACCCTTCATTAAACCAGAATACTTCATATCAAACTCACCAAATACCTTATCCGAGCTGGCAAACTCCAAAACTACGCCGAAAATGTCGTCGCAACCCGATTCCGAAGTCGTAGGACATCCTGCCCTCAAACTATCAGGAGTCAAGCAGCTGAAACCCCCAGGAGCGGACTCCAACTACCTAGACTGGAGCTGGGTCCTCGAAATCAATTTCGCGGCTACAGATTTCAAATACATCATCAACGATCATCCAAACGAAGCCAAAACTCGACCCACTTGGCTCAGAGACAACAAAGCCGTCTGCGGGGTAATCTCAAGAACAATCCATACGTCAAACATCCGAAGCGTCCGTCATCTCAAAAACAACGCCAAGGGACTATGGGATGCTCTTAAAAGAGCCCACCAAGATTCATCAGCGGGAGGAGTCATGTATTGGCTGCGAAAGCTCACCATGTCCTGGATGTCAGATAACGACCTTCCGTCCCATCTAGACGAAATGGCGAAGACATACAAACGTCTAAGCGCGTTAGTCACTGCTGAATCACCCCTTACCCCGACGATATCTATTCAACGTCAATCCTAACTTCACTCCCACAAGACTGGCTGTCTTGCGTCTCGTCAATGATGAACAAGCCTCGAATAAGCCCAACCAAGCTCATAGATGCTCTCAAAGCTGAACATCTCCATTGCAAAACGGGGGAGGACAACAATCAAGCCCTACCGTCAGCTGCTTCTGCCAAGCAAGCGCCATCCAGGAACCGTCCCAGGAACCCAAATCAACCGTTCAGACACTGTACCTTCTGCGACATGGACGGTCACAATCTGAATCGATGCGGTCATGTGGCGAGAATAATACAGTCACACAAGTCCAACAATTCGTCAAGTGGAAACCACCAAAATGCGTCTGGCCGCTGTGAGAACTCCTTTTGGGACTGGGGTAGTTCTGTGAGGGGGAAATAGCAGTTATAGTATTTCAGGTATGTATGAATCTATTACAACTGTTAAGGGTGGTTTGAAAGACCTGCCCCTCTATTTACTACAAGAGTTAATACAACAATTTTTTTATTATTGTTGTGGCTGATAACTTTCTTCTTGTTTTCTTTAAGAGAACTATTTATGTAGTAATCTCTTATCAGACAAAGATCTAATTTCAACTTACAAATAATCAGCAATGGGCTTGATGAAAGGATCAGGGAAGTAGATAGTGGATGGATTGTTACAGAAGGTTTGGTAAATGTAATACAAGCTATGGAATTGATGAGGAATAGTATTTATATGTTTTATGATTTATTTATTTATTTATAGATGTAGTCTGAGGAAAGTGAGTAGATGGATGTTTTGGTATAATGTGAAATATTCAATGTGTTGTACCCTCTTCCTTAACCTTTAGTTAAAAAGCACAATATTCTTTTTGTTATTTATTTCTGTTGTGTATTTTTAAACTGGCATGAAAGATGTTGTTGTGGGTCACCTGATTAAGATCACACTATTTTATATGGATGAGTAATTTTATTTAGTTTGCTTGCTGGATGATGGGGAGTGGGATCCTCCTGGGATGTAGGATGCTGGGATTTCTCTCTATCCTGGCCTCCTTATATAGTAAAATATGAGGGATTTTTGCTGGTGTAACGTCTGATTGAGGTATTTATGCTGGTGGGGTTCTTGTTCTGCACTGCCTTCATGCAGGGACTGCATAAAGTGAGCTATTTATGCTGGTGGGGTTTCTTGTTCTGCACTGCCTTGATGCGGGGACTGCATAAAGTGAGCTATTTATGCTGGTGAGGTTATGTTCTTAGGCTGTGCCACAGATCATGTGCTGCATCTTGTGACATAAATTGAGCTATTTCTGCTGGTGATGTTATGTACTTAGGCTGTGCCACAGATCATGTGCTGCGTCTTGTGACCAGAAACTAAACTATATACTACTTCTATATATATACTATGTACTTATTATTCACTATAATTCTTTTTAACTATATCTTTTGATTTAGCCGTGCAATCCCTAACATAAATGGGTGACTTATATATTAAATTTACCCTAGATTTCAATTATGCACTTATATTGCTACTATTTTAACTTCTGAAAGATAATGAAAGAATATAATCCTGTATGATACTTGAAACAGGGTTTGGAATACCACATCCTCCCCCAACTTAATGCTGTCCACAGCATTCCTGTTTCAAGGATCACCATCTAGAATAGGTTGATTTATCCAACTATTTTTAATTTAATCCCTTGTTTCCCACAATATTTCATACTCCTGGACATACTAAACTCAGATCTCTCTTTTTCCCTCCTGAATTCTGCTTCTTGCCTTGATCCATAACTAGTGATTCTAAAAATTCTTCAACTCTAAATAGCTAAACTAATAACTCTAATTCTCCACTAATCCTATCTCCCTATAAAAATCTCCACTAATCCTATCTCCCTTATAAATATCTCTAAAATTTTTCAGTTCTTTTAGTACACTGTCATGAATCTTGCCTCCACGTCTCTTCCTGGGTAAATAAAGCTGATCTTTTGCTCTGCATGGCTGAAGTGACATATTGTTTTCTGTATCTGAGATAAACTGAAAATAGAAAGTTCCTCTTCCATGTCCTATCTGGTATCATTTAAACGTGTCAAGAGAGATAATGTGGAAACTGGTCCTCTGTTCTTCTGGTTTCTCAAATTTGAATTTAAAGATGATCTGTTAACTATTATTACTTAATTACTTTTACCAATTTATCTGACTCCTGAGGATCTTCCTGTGGGTATACCACATCCTCCCCCAACTTAATGCTGTCCACAGCATTCTATATTAACTACTTTTTCCACTATGTATATATGCTTTTCTTCTTAATTATAATTACTACTCTTCATCCCCTATATCACTTCCTTCTTCCTCTTCACCACCATCTTCTACGGGTGCTCCTCTGGGGTAAAACCTCTTTACTTGACTGGATGCAAATCTTCTTGCTAGTGTGGTCCCATCTAGTTCCTCTAACTCATATGGTCCTTGATTTATTTGTTTCACTACCCTATATGGCCCATTCCACCTATTCTTAAATAACAACCCCCACTGGGTCTCCAAAGTTTTATTATAAACCAACACTAAATCTCCAGGACTCAGTGGCTTTCTCATCCTATGTGCACATTTTTTATCCCAGTATTTAACAGACTGGGCCCTTGCTTTAAACAATTTCTCCTCTGCCTCTGCAATCTTCTCCTCTCTTTGAGCCAATTGTTCTGCCCTTGTTTCTAGCAATTCTGCCGTAGTTTTGACGTCTGTCCAATCCACGCTTAAATAAGTATGTAGTTCCATGTCTACAGGGAGGACTGCTGGCTGGCCAAATTGTAACTCAAATGGGGTATATCCTGTAGTTCTCTTAGTTGATATCCTATCTGCAAAAGTGACTAAAGGTAGATATTCTTTCCACTTTATTCCATCTTCTCCACACATCTTAATGAGTGCATCTTTTATTTCTTTATGCCCCCTCTCAATCATTCCTTGTGCTTCTGGGTAGTATGGAGTCACAACCCTAAGTTTTATACCAGTTTTCTTCATTGCCAATTGTAGTTCCTTCTTGAATTCTGCTCCTCCATCAACTGTTACTTCTTTTGGGACTCCATATCTGCACACCCATTCTGATAAAAACCATTCTGCAATACTTTTTGACTTGAGATTTGTTAATCCTACTGTTTCTGCCCAACCAGAGAAGTCATCCCTTGCCACAATGATATATTTCCACCTTCCAGATTTTACGTGAACTGCATCCATACTTACTTTCTGAAACAGGGTAGAGGTGGATGTAGGTTTTTTCCTTCCTCTTTTGGTAATTCTTTACTCCTCTTCTGACATTGCTCACAGGATCTCACCCAATTTCTTGCAATTTTCTTCATTCCTTCCCACCAGAAGCGCTCTTTAACTCTCCTATAAGTTTCTAAAATACCTCTATGCCCTAGTTGCTCATGTAAAGCTTCTAAAACTTGTTTTTGCCCTTTTGGGTCTGAAATTACAACCTGGTTGTTTGGAACCCTTCTCCTTTTTAATTGACCTTCTTCAACAAAGAAATTAATGGATCTACGCTTTATTTTTAGGAACTCTTTATCTGAACACCTCTCTGGTTTTTGCAATGTTAACAGGTATTCCTGCATGTTTCTCCAGAATCCTACTTGATGCTGTTCCCCTATTTTTGTAATAACAATAGTCATATTCAATTGCTTTGTGCCAAACCCTGGGTGTGGCTTTACCCAGCATTCTTCCTCATTGAATTCTTGTCTTTCTTCATCTTCATCTATTGCTCTTCTGGACAGCCCATCAGGCATGGTAAAAGTTTTTCCTGGTTTATGTACTAAGTCAAAAGAGAACAATTGAATGAAAGCCACCCATCTTGTCATTGGTGCACTTGGGAGACTAGGAGTATTAATCATTTCAATTAAAGCTTTTGCGTCAACTTGAAGCTCAAAGTGTTGCCCCCAAAGTGTTGTCTGGAGTTTCTTCAGAATTTTTGCTACTCCACAGAGCTCCAATTTTGCTTGAGAATATTCAGACTCATTTTCAGAAAACCCTACTGACTCATAAATAACTGGCCTATCCTTTCCTTCTTTGTCCTCTTGCATCAGTACTGCTCCAGCTGCAATGTAACTTGAATCTACTGCTAGTTTAATTTTTCCCGCCTCCTTTCCATATGCCAAACTTTTCAGGACTATCTCTTCTCCCACAATTGTTTTTAATTCTTGAAATGCCTTCTCACAGCTCTCATCCCACTCAAAACCTACATCTAATCTGGTTAGCCGTCTGAGAGGTGCTGCTATCAATGACAGATTTCTAATAAACATTCTAACATAGACACAAATTCCCAGAAATCCTCTAATATCCTTTTTATTCCTAGGGGTTGGCCAATTTTGTATCTTGTTTACTTTTTGTTTTGACATCATCCTCCCAGCTTGAGAGACCACATGTCCCACTATGTCCAATGCTGGCACGCAGCATGCAAACTTTTCTCCAGATATAGTCAGCCCTGCCTCTTCTATCCTGAACAAAATTCTTTCCAACACCACTGCATACTCCCAAATAAATCTTCTTATCCCTGGATTTTCAGCTAAAGTTGAATTCCCATAAGTTGACTTAGGTCCTTTAATACCCCCATCATCAATAAAAATTCCCACATTCTCTGGGATTTCTTCTTGAAGAATCCAGGTCATTTGTGCCTGATATACTGCAACAGAATTAGTAGCACCCTGTGGGAGCCTGGTCAACTGAAGTCTTCCCAACACAGTCTCAAAAGTAGTTAAAGGCCTAGATGCTGGATCCAATTCTCTCTCATCATATCCTCCCATTATGTCTCCCAAGCCATAGCAAGCTCTTCCTGAGAAAGAGTCCACAAATTCTTCAATTTTGGGTGGTAAGCCTGCATCCTTGATTGTGACTTTATTGAGTACCTGCAGGTCATGAACAATTCTTAATTTGCCATTTGATTTTGTCACACAGAAAACTGGGCTGGAATAACTAGATGTAGACTGTTCATAAAGCCCAGTTTTAATTCTCTTTCTAACTAATTCAATAAAGTCCTCCAGGATAGGCTTAGGTATGGGAATAGGTTTCTTTTGCCATGGGTCATGGGCTATGACTGGAATTTTGTATGGCTGGCCATAAGAATGACGTAATAACCCCCTTTCTTCTTCACAGAAAGCCACAGACTTCTGCCTTAATACAATTACATGTTTTAGTAGTTTTGTTTCTTCTTCAGAAAGCCACCCAGGTGGCCCAAAATTTACCATTTGTAGTCTTTCATGCGTGATTCTGATGTAGGTTTAAATTCTGGTGGATTCCTGGTAAGTGGAGTTATATAAGGATCCCTTGACAAGGGAGGCCTCTGGAGAGGAGGGTTTATATCCTGTGGCATTGGGTAATTTATTGGTCTTACTTTCTTCTCTACTGTTTTGTATTTGGCGGCAAAAACTTCCCCAGTCATTTTTAGTTCTTTACTTTCTTTTGTTTAAAATTATTTCTTCTCTTGTTTTTATGTCTATTTTCTTATTTATTTAATTATTTGTGTTGTGCTTCTTTATATTTATAAAGCACTGTGATCATCAAGTCTGGATGGACTTGCTGCAGTTTAAGGTCATACAGGACCAATAACTATAGACCTTACACATTTACTCTATGCTTTTTGTTTATTTTATTTTCTATTTTATATATATATATATGTTTTCTTTTGATTTACTCATTATTTATTTATTTATTTATTTTATTTATTTTATTATTTATTTTATTATTTTTTATTTTTATTTTATTTTATTTTTATTTTTTTTTTTTTTTTTTTTTTTTTTTTTTTCGGGCGGGCCTGATTACAGTTGGCCCGTCTGTAGTATTGATTACATATCTTCCACAGCCGAGGGATATCTTCCCCCTCGACCACTCGACTCCGCTACCACAAATATTCGCCGACGACCCGGACTCGCTACCTGGCACTCCCTTCCATCCAGACGATTCGGTATGTATTTCTTCTTTCTTCTTCCTCATTTACAATACTTATTTGATCTATCTCACCTCAGATCTGTCAGCTGATCTTTATTTCTTTTTGTTTTTTATTCATACAGGCTTCCCCCTTCGCCGATCTTCGGGATGATATCACCGTCGATCCCTGTACGACTTCGTCTTTTCTATGGCATACGGCCGACCAGTTCCCCCTCAGCCAATCTTTCTCTCCGTCCCGCTCGTATTCCAAGATTTCCCCGCTTTTTTACTAGGTCTGTATTCCCTCTTCTCACCGTTCCCAACGATATAGCCCAGCTGATCGCTATTTGTTTTTTTTTTTTATTTATTTATTTATTCATTTTATTGTTTATTTTATCTGCATTTCGCCCAAACAGCTCCATATGGAGCTCTCCCGTTGGCACTAACGTTGTTCACTTCGGCTCACCAGCGTCCAAACAAGTCGTCACCGGATCGAGTTTTATCATTCAAGCCTCTCTTACTGGTCATTGAACGACTGGAAACGCTGCGAGGGGGGATCCCTCCCTCGACTATTTAAGGTGAGCCTCTCTCTCATCTTTTCCCCATCCTCATCAACCTTTTCCTATTCTGATCATGGCTAACACTTCCTCCATCGCCTCTTCTCCCCATCCGACCGTCCATGTAATCTCGTCGGACACCACTCCTCCTACTCTCACAACCAACGATGACATGTCGTCGTCCGCCCCTTCTAGTAATTTCACTCCTCCTCCAGCTCGGGAGTTTCTGGACTCCTTCTTTGCATGCGTCGACGCTCGTGAGTCGTTTCCTTTTTTTTTTTTTTTTTTTTTTCTTCCTCCTCAGTTGAGTAATACTAATAAGGTTTTTTTTTTTTTTTTTATTATTATTATTATTATAAACAGCTGTCCCATCCTTCCGATCGGGATGCCATCCATGGCTTTCTTCGCTTCCCTTCGATCTCCCCGCCGAGGCGCCTCCGTTTAATGGTAAGTCAACCTTTCGTCTCTCCCTTCGTTATGTTTTATTCTTACTAACGTGTTTCTACTTTGCTTTTATCTAGACATCGAGCCGAAGACCACCGCCGAGATTACGAGGTGGACGAACTCGCGTCCGAGTCCTCCAGCTACCCTTCCGATGACGGGGCTCAGCTCGCCGATAGTCCCATCGCTCCGATCGTTCCGCCCTGCTCTCCTGTCAACTTTCCCACCGCGTCTCTCCCTGTAGCTGCCGCCAGCCCTGTCCCCGACCAACCCGTTAAAGGTAAGTTTTTTTTTTTTTTTTTTTTTTTTTTTTTTTATATAAATATACATATAGTTTTTTTTTTTACGTTCGCTAATAATTTTTTTTTTTTTTATTTTTTTTTTTTTTTTTTTTTTTTTACTCCTAGCTCCCGCCAAATCTGAGCTAGTCCCAGTCCTGGTTGGCGATCCCGACGACGGGTCGTACGTACCCAGCGAAGTCAGTGCCGTCTCCTCCAGCCCGCACGAACGTCGAGTGTGCTTCAAACGGCGTCGTCTTTCCCGTTCCGTTCGTTTTCAACCCAGGGACCACCGTGGTCGTTTCACCCGGCCCTCACTCACTGGTTAGTTTCTTTTCTCTTTTTTTTTTTTTTTTTTTTTTTTTTTGTTTTATATTTTGGAGGCGCTTATTACTTATTTTTTTTTTTTTTTTTTTTTTTTTTTTTTTTTATTTATTTCAGCTGCTAACGTTAGCAAAGTCGATATCGATCACTCGTACGGACGAACCGCGGTGATTGCAACCGCTCACTGCTCTCCCGATATCGACGCGACCCGTCAACTAGCTGAAGAAACAGCCGCCAACACCTTCATTAACTCCCAAACGTCCGAAACCTACATCTGTGACCCCGTCAATCCTACCGCCCTCGATCCTTCCGACGAGTTTCTGGCTTTTCTTCAAAACCCACCGCCGCCAAGCGCCGCCCTCAAGTTTCGCGCCGCTTTCTTGGATCTCTACCAACACTTGGAACCCTACGTCCTCGGTTTCTCGCCTTCGCACCCCGACTTCTACCAGCTCGGCCCGATTATGCGGTCGATGTTCAACGCCCGCTCCTGGTATACCGAGTCTCTTCAAGACTACCCCGACGTTTCCACCGCTGGTAACTTAGAACCATTCGATGTTTATTTTTAAACAAAAAAAATGTTTTTTTTTTTTTTTTTTTATTTTATTTATTATTATTATTACTTTCAAAGAAAAAAAAATAAAATAAAAATAAACTAAAAAAAAAATAATAAAAAAAATAAAAAATGAAACAAACTAAAAAAAAAAAAAAAAACCATGTTTTATTTTTTATTTTTTTTTTTATTTGTTTATTTATTATGTATTATGTATTATTTATTTTATTTATTTTTATTTGTTTGTTATGACTATTATCACTCTATTTATTTATTTGTTGTTGTTGTTCCTTTTTTATTTATTTATTTTTTATGCAATCCATGTGCCTCTTACATGTATATGTAAGATCTTCTGTTTCTGATACTAATACATGAGTTAGTAAAAGAAACTAAATAAAAAATAGATGAATAAAACTTTTTTTTTTTTTATTTCATTTATTTTATTTTTAGTTACATGAGTTCCATGGTACACTGAGATTTCTGCTATAGTGTAATCTATCATAAAATTTCTCAAACTTTTTGGGACCTCTGCAAACATTCTTCTTATACCATGATTTTCCCCCTCCCCAATAAAGATTTTTCCTTACATGCTGACTCACAAAGCCATACCTAGATGGCCAATGACCTTCCCTTAAGAAAGCCCTTTCTCCCACATGACTTAGTAATTGGATAAAATCCAAAGAGTCTGTAAGACCACCTGGCAATTCCATAAGCCAGTCTTGCCCCTTTCTGACCCTCTTTGGCCGGGTAGTTTCATCAAAAAACAATCCTGAACCTATAAGGAAGGCTGGCTAACTCCCAATAAAAATTTGCTTGATAGTGGTCCTCATTTCTATAAACAGGTCCTGCGCCCCAGGTTGCCTCTGCTCCTTGGATACCAATCCTTGTTTGTTCTTCATCATTAATCTGCGTGGAGCCCAATTCTTCTGCCCAATTAACTTTTTCTGTAAGCTGCACATTCCAAGGGTCTTCTATTGCCACTTCTGTGGTTGGTTCACTGTCTTCCTCTCTTGATTCTGCGGATTCTGATACTGATACTTCTGTACT
Source organism: Puccinia hordei (assembly GCA_007896445.1). Classification (NCBI taxonomy): domain Eukaryota; kingdom Fungi; phylum Basidiomycota; class Pucciniomycetes; order Pucciniales; family Pucciniaceae; genus Puccinia; species Puccinia hordei. Next base: position 15,303 of record RDRW01000455.1, read on the forward strand.
TAATTCTTCCTGTATTATCTCCTCTTTCTCCTTACAAATGTGCAAATTTTTCAACTGTTCAATACCTTCCAACTGACATTCAGGGACATGCTCATTCTTTTCAGAGCAGGAAATTTGATCAAGCAGCTCCCAATCCATGATTTGAAAAGAGCAGCTTTGTCTAAATGCAGGTGGTTCCTTATGCCACCCAGGGGTGTTTGGTAAGCATATTGGAATACATAGTCTTTTCCCTTCTGTATCTTCAAAACTCAGGATTTCCCCTTTTTTATTTGATAATTCTAGTCTTATGTTGTGATCTGCTAGGAAAGGTCTACCTAAAACTGTATGTACTGATCCTTTTACTATAAAGAAATTTGCCAGATTTTTATACCCTGGAAATACACTGATTTCCACATTTTCCGCAATCCCTATTATAGGCGTGAAGTGCCCTCCAATCCCTTTGAGTCTCATAAAAATCTCTGTAGTTACCAACCCTAATTGGCTAGCTAACTCTTCAGGAATTATGTTCATCTCTGCTCCTGTGTCTACCAATGTACGTATTTTCCTGTTGGCTAAGGTCATATCCACCATACCCACTGGACATGCATAAGTGAGGCCAATTTTCTCTTCCTCTATATCTTCTTCACATACTCCTTGTTTAAATTTGCCAATACTGATGCTTTTGTCCATAACATCCTCATCTGCATAGGAATTTTGTAGATTTTTAAGAAACTGGGGCGCCATCTTGACAATTTCTTCCAATGTGAGTGTATAAGTTTGTTTGTAGAACTTCCTCCTCACTGATTCTGGTACTTGAGTTGACGGGGATTCTAATGTTCTATTTTGTTCTGATATAATCTTTTTCTTAAATGGATTTATCTTTGGTTCCTTTTCCTTCAGGGGTATACTGACTTCCTCCTCTGATTCAGCTTCTTCAATCCATGCTCCTGGATAGCTTTTCCTCCTTACTGGTTTAATTGCTTCTTGGTTTGCTGGAGGCTCCTGTGACTGGCTTCCACCCACATTTTTATCTTGGATCCTTTGAGATTTCCTTATCCCAAAGCCAATATTATTCTGTAAGGAATCCTCTAAATCATGTGTCTGAGGTGGAACCCATGATCCCCACTCTTCAATCTCTGCTATTGCTGACGTTGAATCCTTTGTTTGCTGATTTACTTCCTTAGCTTTCTCCTCCTCTTTAGCCTCTTCTTGTGCAAATTTTTGTACCATTTCTCTTATAGATGCATCTTCCCGCAACACTACTGGCAGGCGGTTTGGATAATAATACACACCTTGGATCCGCAGCACTCTCCTATTTTGAAAGTCCTGTTGTAAATTTTCACAGTTTGTTACCATGTGCTTACCTTTGCAATAATAACACTCAGGAGGGGAATATCTTGGCCTATTTTCTAAAAATCCTGGAGATGGGGGTCTGTTAAAATGAGGAGGGATTCCTTTCTTCTGACTCTCCACCATTGTGGTTAAATTTTTGATTTGCTCTTCCAAAGAAACTTGGTTTGATACCTCCTTAGGGTCCTGTAACTTCACAACCTTCTTAGGGGTCTCTGTCTTGACAGTTTCTTCATCCTCAAAGTCCAAAAGATCCAAAGCCAGTTCAGTATATTCTTTTAAGGTTGGTAAATCTGGAACAATGGGTCTCCCATCTTTGGTTTTCTTAAGTTTCTTTTTATGTGAAAGTTCCCTCAGGACCTCATTTTTCAACTCCTTGGACAATGTCTTCCACAAGGGCTCCCCATTGTTTTCATTAATATTTGGGTATTCCATGCGTAGAAAATAGTCTATCATTTCTTCATATTCCCCAATGAATTTCCGGTATTCCTGTTTAGTGTGGATTCCTCCTGAATCTTGAATTCTTTTGATAAGTTGAGGTATGGACTCCTCCTTGAATCTCCTATGTGGTGTAGCTCTTCCCCATTTCCTAATTAAATCTCTTTTTAGAACTTCCCAATCACTAGTCTCATGTCCCTCCATAAGTTCAATGGTTTTACTTATCTTTTGGTTGGGAATGATAAAAGGTAACTGCCTTGCTAAATCTCTACTACCGCAATCTTGAATGGACGCCATCTTCTCAATTCTTTTGATGAAATCTTCCACCTCTGTTCCATCAAAATTTAGATTGGTTTTCTTTGTTTCCAGATATCCCCGCAAGGTTCCTTCTTCCGGTAATGTGATAACCCTACTTTTCTCAAACTGGGAATCTGCAGGACTGTTGGATGGTGTTTCTTGAAGAGTTCCTCTGGGCGTAAAAGCTGGCCTCATCCTGGACCTGTTAATGTTGTAAGCTGCTGAGTTTTCATACCCTGTTTGTGGATTAGGTGTCTCTGGAAATTCTTGTCCTGTGAACTGGGGAAATGGTGTTGATGTGGCAAAACGTGTTTGTTGTGTACGGCTTGCTTCAGGATAAGACCCTGTGGCTAGGAATTTTGATTGAGGTTGGGGAGTCTCAGGAATGGGAACTTGCTGGGGTTCAGTGCTCTTGCCTTTTCCTGTTAGCATTTGAATCATTTCCTCCATTTTTCTAAACTTCTCCTCCATTTCATGCCTTTCCTTTTCCATTTGGTCTTCCATAAAGGTTATCCTTGACTTTTGCTCTTCATATTCTTGAAATCCTATTGTTACTGACTGTTCCTGCATCCCTGGATCTGCCATGGTGTATTCCTGGTAACTAGTTCCAAACCAGTTGTTGAATAGCCTTATGAGTGCTTCCTTTTCTCTTTGAATGTGCTTTGCTGAATGTTTTGAAGTTGAAGGGTGATCTTGATGAAGGTTTTCTGCCACTGTTGGGACACCAGATGTGAGAACTCCTTTTGGGACGGGGGTAGTTCTGTGAGGGGGAAATAGCAGTTATAGTATTTCAGGTATGTATGAATCTATTACAACTGTTAAGGGTGGTTTGAAAGACCTGCCCCTCTATTTACTACAAGAGTTAATACAACAATTTTTTTATTATTGTTGTGGCTGATAACTTTCTTCTTGTTTTCTTTAAGAGAACTATTTATGTAGTAATCTCTTATCAGACAAAGATCTAATTTCAACTTACAAATAATCAGCAATGGGCTTGATGAAAGGATCAGGGAAGTAGATAGTGGATGGATTGTTACAGAAGGTTTGGTAAATGTAATACAAGCTATGGAATTGATGAGGAATAGTATTTATATGTTTTATGATTTATTTATTTATTTATAGATGTAGTCTGAGGAAAGTGAGTAGATGGATGTTTTGGTATAATGTGAAATATTCAATGTGTTGTACCCTCTTCCTTAACCTTTAGTTAAAAGAGCACAATATTTCTTTTTGTTATTTATTTCTGTTGTGTATTTTTAAACTGGCATGAAAGATGTTGTTGTGGGTCACCTGATTAAGATCACACTATTTTATATGGATGAGTAATTTTATTTAGTTTGCTTGCTGGATGATGGGGGAGTGGGATCCTCCTGGGATGTAGGATGCTGGGATTTCTCTCTATCCTGGCCTCCTTATATAGTAAAATATGAGGGATTTTTGCTGGTGTAACGTCTGATTGAGGTATTTATGCTGGTGGGGTTTCTTGTTCTGCACTGCCTTCATGCAGGGACTGCATAAAGTGAGCTATTTATGCTGGTGGGTTTCTTGTTCTGCACTGCCTTGATGCGGGGACTGCATAAAGTGAGCTATTTATGCTGGTGAGGTTATGTTCTTAGGCTGTGCCACAGATCATGTGCTGCATCTTGTGACATAAATTGAGCTATTTCTGCTGGTGATGTTATGTACTTAGGCTGTGCCACAGATCATGTGCTGCGTCTTGTGACCAGAAACTAAACTATATACTACTTCTATATATATACTATGTACTTATTATTCACTATAATTCTTTTTAACTATATATCTTTTGATTTAGCCGTGCAAACCCTAACATAAATGGGTGACTTATATATTAAATTTACCCTAGATTTCAATTATGCACTTATATTGCTACTATTTTAACTTCTGAAAGATAATGAAAGAATATAATCCTGTATGATACTTGAAACAGGGTTTGGAATACCACACCGCTCTCATCAAAAGCTTAAACCAAAAACCAAAGCTGGAGCCAAGGCGGGCCGCACATCGGCTGTCACATTTGACAACCACATTGAAGCCAAAGAATCAGACTACTCTGGGTCTGAGGTAGAAGTCACAGCAGGACAAGCATACGTCTCATTATCCTCAACGACCGCCACTTGCCCCACAGGCGATGCTAACTTGGATTCCCGCTGTTCCATATCCATGACGCCAGATGTCTCCTCGGTTTTCAATTCTCGACCGGACAAAACACCCGTGCGACTCGCAGATCACTCAGTAGTGGAAGCCACTCACAAAGGATTGGCTGGTCTTCCTCTCACTGGGAATAAATCAATTCCCACTATGGTTGTTCCGGCACTCACCAAGCCTCTGCTATCAATAGCAAGCTTGTGCGATGCGGGTATGACAGTAGTCTTCACCACAACCTCATGCAACATCTACTCTACAGAAAAGCTTACACTTCAAGGGGAACCAGTAGGCCGCGGATAAAGGAGAGGCAATCTCTTCTATTTGCCATCTGAGCCAGTGAGCTCTTCATACCTCTCATCTACTAATCAATCTGTCAGTGTTGACAGTAGCCTGCTCGGCTATCACTGGCGTTTCTCTCACCTAGGCCTCAAGTCCCTCAAAGGACTACTGAAGATCAATGGAATCACTCCCACCTTCAATGATGAAATCTCTGTCCAACAGTGCGAGGTTTGAATACAAACCAAGATGCATCAAAAAGCTTTCCGTTCTTGTTCAACCCATTGATCCAAAATTCCTGGACAACTTATCCATTCCGACGTCTGCTCCTACGAGGTCATCTCACGTGAAGGTTACAAGTATTTTTGCACCTTCATTGATGATTGTTCAAAATCTGTTTTCATTTACCCCATGAAATACAAAAGCGATACATTCTCCTGTTTCAAAATTTATCGCGCCCAATTTGAAAAAGACGGTATCCACTCCATCCAGAAACTTCGTACCGACAATGGGGGAGAATACGTTTCAAAAGAGTTTGAGAATTATCTTCTTGTTTCCGGAATTGAGCACGAGACGGGTCCTCCACATTCACCAGAACTGAATGGGGTTGCCAAGAGGACAAATTGGACCATTAGCAACACAGTTCGTGCCTCACTTCTAAGCGCTAATCTTCCCAAATCTTTTTGGGTGGATGCCATTTGCCATGCCCATTTTGCTCACGACTCATTCCCGTGTCAAACTCCTATGGGATTCAAAACACCAGCGTCCATTCTACAACAAGAATCGGTAAATCTCAAACAACTCCATCGATTTGGCTGTCTGGCATACTACAAAGTACCAGAAGCAGATTGTAAGAAACTCAACAACAAAGCACGCGCAGCAATTCTCCTATCGTACCTTCCCAGCGGCAGCGGTTACCAAGTATGGGATCTTGAACGTCGCCAGGTCATCAAATCCAGGGATGTACTTTTCCAAGAAAGTGTCTTCCTGTATGGATCCCAACTCAATCAAAAACAAGAAACCACGACAGTAGAACTACCGTGGCCTGTGACCGTGCTTTCCAACCCGCATTCACCCAGTACGTCCGGTTAACCGAACTTATCAAAACCCCACACTCCAGACCTCCCACCTCTTGACATCCCTCTTCAACCTTGATTTGACAGACGCCTACAGGCATCAATCCATGCTCCACCGAATAACTCAACCACATTCAGGAGTAATGACCACGACACCTCATCTGAGGACACCACCCCGTCAGACAACAATGACACCAACACTTCGTCTCCCAACGTCACATTTATTCACCTCCCACCATTAACCCCTTTGCCACCACAACCTGTGCCACCATTGACCAACTCGTCGGCTCCATCTGGTGACGTCTCCACCCCATCTGATCCCGGTACGACTCTAAAGCCCTCCTCACCTCCTAGACACCGTTCTGGTCGTGAAAGGCGGGCTCCCGAGCGTTACGGACAGTGGTCTAAGACAGCTAGTGCAGCGACCAAAGTGGACACTCCAAAAACGTGGCGGCAGCTCCTCAAGTCACCTAATAAGCATCGTTGGTTGAAAGCTGCGGATGATGAATACGCCTCTCTTCTCGGCATGAACACTTGGAAACTCGTCCCCCGTCCCACACGTTGAAAGGTTATCAAATCGAAGTGGGTCTTCAAGGTAAAGCGTTGACCCGATAAATCCATACGAAAACTGAAAGCCAGGCTTGTGGCCATGGGCTACTCTCAAGTTCAAGGCTCGGACTACGACGAAGTCTTTTTGCCAACTCTCCGACTTGAAACCCTTCGAATCATTCTGTCCCTCATGGCGTCCAAGAATTGGACAGGTAGGCAAGTGGACTTCAAGACAGCTTTCCTCAACGGGCGCCTTGATCACGTTGTGTACATGGAACAACCGCCCGGATTCGTCAATCAGACCCGTCCGGACTGGGTCTGCCAGCTAGAAAGATCCTTATACAGTCTTAAAAAGTCCCCTCGCCAGTGGAATCAAGAGCTCCACAAAGCTCTCCTTGCATTTGGCCTAAGTGTGTCGGCGTATGATCCAACGCTCTACTACATGAAGAAAACCAATTCCCTGCTAGGTGCCCTGACAACTCACGTGGACGATTTGGCGATTGTAGGTGAACCTTCATTTGTTGATCCCCTCATCAAATTTCTGGGCGCCAAATTTGAAATCGGTGCCAACAAAGACTTACACCACTTCCTATCTCTCAAGATCACTGGCAACCAGTCCAATCGACTAGCCTTTGTGAATCAATCCCATTACATAGAAGAACTGTGTGATTGGTTCCTTCATGGCAAACACACCAAGGTGTCCAACCCAGCGGATTCGTTCTTCAAAGAAATTCGCAAGCGAACAGCGGATGAGCCGGCCTCCTCGGGACCGTACAACCACATCATTGGATCCCTACTGTGGGTCTCCCAATGCTCCCGTCCGGATGTGTCTTTCATTGTGAACAGACTATCGCAACACTTTAGGGATCCCTCCGAAGCACACTGGCGTGCTGCCGTGCGCGTGCTCAACTACCTTGTCTCAACCAAAGACCTCAAACTCCGACTGGGCGGAGATCTGATGTTAGCGGGCTATTCAGATTCAGACTGGGCTGAGGATAGAGATGATTGTCGATCCACTTCCGGCTATGTGTTTCAATTTGGCGACGGTGTTGTATCCTGGAAATCCAGGAAACAAGCAACTGTCTTGCTGTCAAGTACTGAGGTGGAGTATAAGTCCATTTCCGACTCTTGTAAGGAAGCGCTATGGCTGCGTCGAATTCTAGCAGAACTGGGCCTGCGCGCCTCTGCAGCCATTCCAATTCATGTCGATAACGAGGGCGCCGAGGCCCTTGCCAAGAATCCAGAACATCACGCGCGGACAAAGCACATCCACGCCCGGTATCACTTCGCCAGAGAATGCCAACAAGATGGCAAAATATCTCTTCTACACGTTTCCACCAATGACATGTTAGCAGACATGCTGAAAAAGCCGCTGAATCGACTTCTCCTGGAAAAACATCAACTTAAATTTGGTCTAGTTTCTTGACTTTCATATTTTCTCTTTCCTATTTGTTCTCCTCAATTTCTCTCTACTCTCCTCTTCCTTTATTTCTTTGTCTTTCAATCTCTTTCTGTGATATGTTTTCTGAGTCATTTTCATTCCAGGTATGCAGCAAGGGGGGGTGTTGAGATTTTGTCATTTTCTCTCTTCTTTTTCTTTCCTCTTGTCTCTCTTTATGTGTGCTACACACCTGTCATGTATTTCTCTCATTTCACATTCATTTCACAGATCTTGTAGAGTACCTGAGGCAGCATCCCACTCGTGGAAGGATTGTTTTCTTCATCCTTCCATTTTTCACTCTCTGCTGTCTCAGGTATGATTTCTCTTATTTATTTCTCTCTTCTATGCTGACGCAATATCATCCTTCCATTTTTCACTCTCTGCTGTCTCAGTCTCTCGCATCACGACTCAAGTTTAATGGTTCTCTAGACTCGTCAAGACACTTGGAACCGCTCAGATTGTCAACATTGACTAAAATTCCCTTAATCACCTGTCAAGTACCCTAAACACTGGATCTCATCCTACGCCACCCTCGTAAGAGACCTCAAAGAATTCAGGAGGAGTTTAGCGGTAACACAAGTGGAGGTATTTAAAAGAATTTTTATTGTGTTTACTATTGTATCTCATTCTCTCAGTTGTTGACTCGAATCATTGTTTTCAGGCTTGTTTGTTACTGTTTCTCTCCTCTTATTTTTCTTTTAAGTTTCTTATTGAGGTTTAGTTAGGATCAGATTGTAAGAAGGTATAAATATTTTTGAAGCTCATTCAGTTATCTTTATCATATGTTTTTACTTATGTTTATTTTATCTATTTTATCCTCTATTAAGATTACTTACTACTATTCGCGTTTAAATTGGGGCGTTGATAAACGCACGCCAAGCGCGCACGCCAACGCCAACCCGCACGCCAATTTTTTTTTGGCGTGCGGGGCCTACACGCCAAAAAAAAGTGGCGTGTAGGGTCTACACGCCAATTTTATTTGGCGTGTGAGACCCATACGCCAAAAATGGCGTGTGGTTCCCACACGCCAATTTTTTTGGCGTGTGGGCCCCGCACGCCAAATAAAATTGGCGTGTGGGCCCCGCACGCCAATTGTTTGGCGTGCGCTCCCACACTCCAAACAATTGGCGTGTGGGAGCGCACGCCAAACAATTGGCGTGCGGCTCCCACACGCCAATTGTTTGGCGTGTGGGAGGATCCCGCTCACGTAATCGAATGGGAGGTCCCATTCGATTACGTGAGCGGGCCGGCTGACGAGGTTATACAACCTCGTCAGCCGGGAGGACTTCCTCCCGGCCGACGAGGTTGTATAACCTCGTCAGCCGGGAGGACTTCCTCCCGGCCGACGAGGTTGTATAACCTCGTCGGCCAGGAGGAAGTCCTCCCGGCCGACGAGGCTATACAACCTCGTCGGCCAGGAGGACTTCCTCCTGGCCGACGAGGTTGTATAACCTCGTCGGCCGGGAGGAAGTCCTCCCGGCCGACGAGGCTATACAGCCTCGTCAGCCAGGAGGACTTCCTCCTGGCCGACGAGGTTGTATAGCCTCGTCGGCCGGGAGGAAGTCCTCCCGGCCGACGAGGTTATACAGCCTCGTCGGCCAGGAGGACTTCCTCCTGGCTGACGAGGTTATACAACCTCGTCAGCCAGGAGGACTTCCTCCTGGCCGACGAGGTTGTATAACCTCGTCGGCCGGGAGGAAGTCCTCCCGGCCGACGAGGCTATACAGCCTCGTCAGCCAGGAGGACTTCCTCCTGGCCAACAAGGTTGTATAACCTCGTCGGCCGGGAGGAAGTCCTCCCGGCCGACGAGGTTATACAGCCTCGTGCCGGGAGGAAGTCCTCCCGGCTGACGAGGTTGTATAACCTCGTCAGCCGGCCCGCTCACGTAATCGAATGGGCCCTCCCATTCGATTACGTGAGCAAGGGGGACCCGCACGCCAAAAAAATTGGCGTGCGGGGCCCACACGCCAAAAAAAATTGGCGTGTGGGAACCACACGCCAATTTTGGCGTGTGGGTCTCACACGCCACTTTTTTTGGCGTGTAGACCCTACACGCCAATTTTTTTTGGCGTGTAGGCCCCGCACGCCAAAAAAAAGTGGCGTGCGGGTTGGCGTTGGCGTGCGCCGTTGGCGTGCGTTTATCAACGCCCTTTAAATTGTGCTGTGATAAAGTGAATATTGATCTCTAAAACCTACATGGTAGCAAGAGTCAACACTTGGCCAATTTTAAGACTAAAGTTAGAAGAATCAGCTTTTTAGGTTTACGACAGAATGGGGAACTTGTCCGATAGCTCTGACAATGGTGGCTCCAATTGAAGATGTTTCAAAAAACTCAATCAACATAACTGGGCTCTCTGGAAGCGTTGATTTGTCACAGTTCTGACTGCAAAGGGTTATGAATCATTAACCGACTTCGAGTGGGTCTCCAAGAAAAATAACACTCCTGAGTATCAAAAGATGAATGCATGGTCTATCAATAAATTATACGAGTTGGTCAGGAGTGAATTGCACCCCGTCATTGTGATTAATTCAAACAGTCTGTTTAATGCTCTTGATGCATTGAATCAATCATTCAACTATGTAACAAAATGCATTTGATGCTCAACCTAGCCTACAATTCCGACACGTTGTTAGTTGATCATGTTACCACGTTTTGAAAGAACTACACAGCTCTGGAAATGTTGATACAATCAAATCCGGGCTTTATGAAGATGACTACTGGCATGGCTGGAGCGTTATTACTTCGAAGCCTTGACTCAGATGACATACTTTCCTCACTAGTTCAAAGCCTATACAATTTAAAAACATTAACATTCAAAAAGGCTTATGATTGATTATTAATAGAAGAATCTCAAAAAGAAGGCCCCAAATTGGAATCAGTGTATTTCTCAAGTCATAACCGGAGGTCTGGAAAACAGTCTGGTGATTGTTATTCATCTACATCCTTTTTTTCAAATTGTGGAACTATGGCTAGTCGAGGAAATCATCGAGGCGGTACAAGCTCAAAAAACAATTTTTGAGGGATAGTGTCAGCTTGCTACTAGTTCAGAGACAACCTGACTAGAACAAAAATAAACATAAAATAAAAAATATAGTATTAATCATTTAACAAGGAGTAATAAATGAATAATAATGATATAAAGCAACATAAAAAAGTAATATTTAAATAATAAATACATTATTACATAGTAAATTAATAATAAATAAACAAATACAATATAATTAAGTATAAAACAATGAATATGTTAATAAATAATAAGATAAATAGAAATATTATTTCATAATCTTAAAGAGCGTGTAAAATAACCTAGGGTACTTCAGCCAAAGTACCCCAGATAACTTAAAACTTCTAGTAGTAAAACAACTTGAAAGAATATTACCACTAAAGCGCTGAAATAATTATTATACATTAAAATACAGAATAAAAACTATAAATACATGTACAAAACCACGAAATGAAAATGTATTTAAATAAAAATATAATAAAATAAATACATATAACCTTAATAATATAAGTATATAATACTAGTAATATACTATATTATCTATTTATTTATTTATTTTATTTAATTAAATACTAAGTACACTAAGGATGATTCAGAGGGACAAAGACCACGAACCAGAGGAAGGAAATAAAATGAGAACCTTCTTTCAAAATAAATGTATTACATCCTTAGTGGGAAATTATTGATTGACAGATCTCTGCAGTCATGCATTCCCAAAGAGCCTGCATGACAGGGATCAAACAAGAAGCTCTTAAAGCGCCCACAGAACAAACAAATACATGTATTTACCATTGTACACAATACAAAACAATTAAACTCTGACAAATGTGATCAACAGGTACATGTGATATTTAATCAATACATTTTAACATATAGTTACAACCTTTGATCAACACATCCAACAAGCCTTGTCAGAGGTTCAGAAGCGCCTCAAGATTCCAGCAAAAGAGCTTAGACAGGCTGTACCCATAGTAGACAGCCTGTACATATGGAAATTTGATTAAACAACAACATACATTTGTATTAAATCTTAACCCCTTCCTTTTAAATGTTCCCATAGCCAAAAATAAATCCTGTGTTTCGCCATCAGGGCTCCAGAAAGGCATTTAAGGAGCCCTTGTTCCCCCTGTATTTTGTCTCATCATGCTTTTACATATATACTACAACCTTTGCCCACTTACATAGCTTTACAATTGTTATTCTGTCTGGTAAGGTCCTAGTATCTGTCTCTTAGCCCCTTCTTAATCCCTTGAAATTGCCCAGTGTCCACCCAGCTCTTCTAACAACCTTTCCAAGCGCTTCCAACTGCCCAATTTCCCCCTGGAAGAACCTCAAGTCTGTAAAGGTAATTTATTACTAGTAAGTAGATAAACCTTTCTCTTGAGATTCTCCCCCCATCTTTTATCTGGGATTTAAAACACCCCTGTTTACAGGCCCCAGTGTGTTCAGGTACCTAAATACTCTTCTTGCAAGATACCTTTGAGGGATTAAACACCCCTGATTTATCAGGCCCCTCATAATTTTAATTATATTAAATTTATTTAATATAATTAATTATCTTTTACCCCTCATACCTCATATCCTTATTGGTATTACCTTTTATAAATCCTCCCAGAGCTTTATATTGCTCTTTATCTTTTATTTTGCACCTTGTGTAGCTAGAAGGATAACTCCTTGGCATCACAGAGGCTGACAGATAGTTCCCACCAAACCAGCTCCTCAATTGTCCAGTACAGACAAAGAATTTGCCAGAAAGTTTTGTGCTCAAATGAAATTATACATGTCAGGTCAAGCAAACATGGTAGATGAAGAGCAAGAAGATAATATAGATGCAATTGAAGAGGAGGATTCCTACCAAGATTATGGAGCTGATGAAACCGGTTTCATGATCATTGACGAAGTGAACGCGAGTGATCTTCCAATCAACTCTAATGCCTCGACATTAATCTTTGACTCCCAAGCATCTAAATCAACTTTTTGAAATTTTCATCTACTCATCAATCCCGTGCCAGTTGCTAAGGCGATTAATACATATTCTGGTTCAATTCGAATTACACATTCTGGAAAGTTTATCATTGGCAGAAAGCTTATTCACCCAGTCTACTTTGCCCCTGATGGTCCCAGAAACCTCATCTCAGCCACACAACTCGAGGACCACGGACTGAAAGTCATGTTCAAGAATTGTCTAGTGCTTGTCAAGTTGGCTCAAAAAATTGTGTTTTGTTTTCCTTGAGTTGGAAACTTGTATCAAGCGACTGCTCCAAAGACTAGAACAATTAACTATGCAATGAATGTATTGGATCCATGCCCAGATCTTGACTATCACATAATTTTAGGACATCCATCCGACGAGTACCTCAAATTGTTTCTTAAACTTTATGATATAACCCCAACAATCCCAACTCAAACTGCAAAAAATTGCGAAATTTGTAAACAATGCAAACTTAAGCGGTCTCCTCACAAAATCCTCTCCCAACCACTGATAGGCCATTTCAAACCCTTCACATGGACGTCCTATAAATTTCACCTCCTGCAAAATCCTCCATGAAGTACATCCTAGTCATAATTGATGACTATTCTCGTTTCAATCAAATTTACCTTATGCGTCACAAGTCCGATTCCGAACTCAAACTCCTGTCTTATATAAATGAAATTTTAAACAAGACAGGTAAGTGTCCTGCAATATTACATACCAATCGAGGAGGGGAATTTAATTCTAAATCCTTTCTTCTCAACCTTGAAAAATTAGGCATTCGTGTTGAGGCAGGTCCGGCTAATAGTCCTCAAACTAATGGACTTGCTGAACGTTTTAAACAAACCCTATTGGTTAAAATTCGATGTCTATTGGCTCAATCGTTGGTACCTCTTAATTTCTGGGACAAGGCGGCAAAATACACTTCCCTTCTTATCAATATCCTCCCCTCCAAATTGCTTAACTGGTCTTCACCAGTCAGTGTTCTTTCTGAGCTCAACCTCTGTGTGGAACCAATTCGTGATATCAACAAACTCATTCCATTTGGTCTGAAGGTGTTTGTGTCGCATTGACCTCACTCAAAGATTGATGCTCCGTCGAAGCTGTTAATTTGCCTTGGCCCAGAAGAACATTCGGATGCGTTGAGGTTCTTTGACCCAGATAAACAACACGTAGTCATCAGCCGAGACTAGGCAACTCAACTTCGATTCCCATACAATTCTACCACGGCACTTGTCAAAGCTCCAGATACGTTACCTAGAGCTGTGCATCAAAGCTTAAAAACCTCTCAGGAATGTACAAATTTGAGAATTCCAGCACCAAGCCCCCCCTCCCCGGAAACAATGGCAAATTCTCCTCCCCCCTCTGTTCCGTCTTCCCCTGTCTCCAAGACACCAAAAGTTGTTGCACCGGACCCACCATCAACCAACCGCTACAAGTATGTTCCGAAGAATCAAGCAGCCCCTAAGGAAATATTGAGTAGAATTTTGGCATCCAACATTGTCTCCACGTCTTGGAGAGCTGATGCTGTTGCTAGGGCTATACCACCAGCTGTGGTGGATCCACCTGACGACCTGCTCTTAGTGCAATTCGATTCTCCGGATTACCTCTTTCTGACTGAAACAGTATCTCTGAAAGAAGCGTTGACAAACTTGGTGGAGTCGTCAGGCTGGCTTGAGGCAATGTGCAAAGAACATTTGTCACTCACCTCTCAAAGCACAGGAACATTAGTACCTCCACCCGGCGATGACAAGGTGATAGGAGGAATGTGGCTCTTGACCCGCAAGAGAAACGAGTTTGGCGATCTTCTCAAATACAAGGCACGTTGGGTGTGTTTTGGTAATCACCAAATTCATATGCGGCATTATTTTGACACTTATTCCTTGGTTGGTCGAAATGAGTCGTTCAAGCTTCTACTCACACTAAGAGTAAATCATAGGTGGGCCGTGTTCCAATTCGATGTCGAGACGGAATTCTTATACGGCGAGATAGATGCACCAGTGTATGTGTCACAGGTAGAAGGTTTGGAAGCCCCTGGCAAGAAGGACTGGGTGTGGCATTTGAATAAATCGTTGTATGGTACCAAACAGGCGCCAAGACAGTGGCGAAAACATCTGGTTGGCACGCTCACAAACCTGGGATTGACCTCCGCCCCACTGGACGAATCTCTATTTTACAGTCTGGATTGATCCATCATATTACATATGCATGTGGATGATGGGTTTGTGATTGGTAAAGACAGATCAGCAGTACTTCAATTTCTGGACGATGTTCAAAAACCTTACTCGATCAAGGTTAAAGAATTTCCAGCGCAGCATCTTGGCTATATGCTTGACTGGAAGGAGGACGGCTTGGTACATGTGAAGCAGGCTGACTTTTCGGAAAAAATATTGTACGAGTTCAACATGCACGATTCAAATCCAGTCAGAGCGCCGGCACCAATGAAACTGCACAAGATTGTTGCTATGGAAGCTCCAGCAATCAATCAAAAACTGTATCAGAAGGCAGTGAATATGTAAAACTATTTGGCATTACACACTAGACCAGACATCACGTTTGCCACCAATCTCCTTGCTCAGTTTACTGCGCAGCCAAATGAGGCTCATTGGTTGGCAATCAAACATCTTCTGAGGTACGTTCAAGGAACGGTCTCAATGGGAATCAACTACACTCCGGCGGAAAATCCAACCAAAGGACTGTGTGGATGGGCAGACGCTGTCAGCCACTGAGTACATATCACAGTACCTGACATGTACCACGTAACTGCAAAGATTATTAATTATTATTATCTATAAATAATAATTACTATTCTATTAATTATTATTACTATTTATTATCATTATTTATTCTAAATAACTCCACGTAATATTAATTATATTATCCTTAATAATAATACTATTCTGTAGTTATTACTATTATTATTATACCTTCATTATTATTACTTTAATATTAATATTATTAAAGTACATTAATTACATTAATTAATATAAATACTTTAATAATATATTCATTAATAAACTCATGAATAATTCTGGTTAAGATATGTACTCCTGTTATACAAGATACATAAACTTGTAGGCCTTTGCCCCCTGTCACGTGAAATATCCAGAGTAACAGATATCACTCTTTCCCCTCTGATTACGCCCACATTCCTTAACATTGGAATATTTCACGCATAAGATATGTAATTTAATATCTTATTAATAAAGAACTTATTAATATTATAATAATTAATACTTATAAGATGTACCAATAATAAATGACATCATTATAAGTTAATAACTTTATTAATATTAATAACAGATCAATTAATACAAATGTCATGATGTGATCCAATCCCACTAAGGACTACTGATCAAGATGTGTCCCATAACACAGCCTTAGTAGAAATCACATCATAAACATTAACAGATCCTCCCAAAAGGATCTGTCTTGCCCCTGAAGTTCCACAGTACCTCCCAGGTCATGGAAGCGCTCACAATCTCCCCAAGAGGAGATATTACAATATATAAACAGCTTGAAAACATCTGTCTATGCCCCAGAGAATATTTAGAACACACCAGCACAGTACATACCTTAGAGTTATTTACCTTGCTTAGTTCCCCATTCTCCAACAATCCCCCAATTCTGGATAATCTATAGTTTAATACTGTTATTACCTCAAGAATGGCCACAACCTACCTTCAAGAAGGTAGAAACCACGAACCCAAGTGAGTACCTCCTTGGATGCCTATTAATACTTTGTATTGATTGGATGCGCCTAATTAGAGCAATTAGAGCAAGCCTCTCAGACAAGATTACTGATTGAGGAAGTACCTTTTTTACAGGACTAAACTTTACCCAAACCACTTTTAATCATCAACCTACCTTAGTTACAACCAATAACCACGGTTAGTTCCACACCCAGGCTGACAATTGGGGTCTGGCCTTTATTTATCCGTGATTTTTTCACCCTCTTACCCTTAAAAAATCATCACTAACACCTCCTTACCCTTTTATTTTTCGTGAAAATGGCCCTTTAATAGATGCCAGAGATCATTTGTGACTTTAAGAAGAACTCAAACCTATTCCAACAAAGACATTACCAATTGGACAACCTGACCATATTACCACGTCACAACTGGTTATCAAAACTGAAGTTATAGAAGGAGAAGACCAATTCTATAACTGTACCTGGACAAAAATAAAAACAACTTAGACTCACCAACATTTATTCCCCTGACGGCACTTTAATTAATACTGAAGAATCTGACGTGTTGACTAAAGAAGAGCACACAAAAATTGTCAGAAAAGAACTTAAATCAGCTTTAGAAGAAGGGATCCACCCTTTAATGACATATTTGTGATATAATTTCCTCTAACATACTTACGTGTCTGTTCCCCCCTTTTTTGATTGTGACCCCCCAGCAGTCCCTAGACATCTACTTAGAAACAGTAGAAGAAATAAAGATCCTAGATTGACTGCATTCAACTACAGAAAAAATAAAAAAATCATAAAAATACCGCTTGTTTTTTTCTATATTTCTTATCTCTAAAAAATTATAAAATTGCAATAAAAACAGAGTCTGCTACCCAAATTTGAGTCTAAGAAAAATAAACAACCCTACAAAAATTAAGAAAAACTCGAAATTATAAAATTAAAAACATATCAAAAATTAAAATCCAATATCTGGCTGAAGATA
Source organism: Puccinia hordei (assembly GCA_007896445.1). Taxonomy (NCBI): domain Eukaryota; kingdom Fungi; phylum Basidiomycota; class Pucciniomycetes; order Pucciniales; family Pucciniaceae; genus Puccinia; species Puccinia hordei. Next base: position 32,534 of record RDRW01000455.1, read on the forward strand.
CTGATCAAAAACAACGAAAAAAGCGCCTTTTTTATAATAAAAACCCTTCAAAATTCTACGTTCTAGTAGATCCACTACTCATAGAGAAATTCTGAGTAGACCATTCGAACCGCAATAGTAGATTTACACTACTAAAATCCAGTTCCCTTAATCTCTAGAGCCTCCATTCCCAAGGCACTAGTCTCCTGATCTCTTCAAATCCTCCTCGATCACGAATTACATAGTGGTAATACCCATAGTTACCGCATACAAGTGGTAATACACACCGTAGTACATACCGGGTGTATAATACATAGTATAAAAGTGATCGGAAGATTGATCTTCTAGCCTGATCACGTGTTACATACAGTATTCCCCGGATATTCCAGGATCTACAGTATACATACGTGCGCCGACGCACTTCTGGAAGTTCCAGCATACATTCTACAGTATAATACACGGATAAGACCCTTATATCCGATCATAACAATCGTCGACGTTAGACTTTCTCACTCAATACTTGAGCTATCAAGGTGTTGAGTAGATCAAAATAACGGGAAAAATCAGCTGCATTTAACTGTCTGATCTATTCCATTATTACACATCGGGAACAGTGTGTATTAGCCCCGTCGAGACTTTTTTATCTCACAAATCACGTTTCAGAGTCACTCCGTGATTTGTACATAGTAAAAGAGTGTACATTAAACTAATTAAAAGTAAATTAGATCATTTCTGATCATATTTACACATTATCTCTCACCCTGAAAGGAAGACTAATCCCCTTCAGGAATATCTCACAAATCACGTTGAGTCTCTCCGTGATTTATCCAAAATAAAAATAAAATTAGTATAAACTAATTAAAATCAACTATAAAACAGATCATTGATCAGTTTACATCTATTTTTCTCCCCCTGAAAGGAAGAATAATACCCTTTCAAGGACATCTCACAAATCACGTCGAGTCTCTCCGTGATTTGAACACATAAAAACATTTAAAAATAACAAATTTCACTGTCAAACAGATCAATTTGATCAGTTTACATCCACTCTCTCAACCTGAAAGGAAGACTAATCCCCTCTCAGGCACATCTCACTAAATTTAGCTCAATTTTTGTCATTTCCACCTGGAAATTTAGACATAAAAACAGCCTCTTTTCAAGCCTTGTCACACTCACAACAAGCCACTTGATTTCACCGCATAAAATCATAGTAACACTACTATTACTCTCAATAAAAGTAACAAATTCACATTACCTTATATCTCTTTTCTCCATAAAACAACAAACCTTTAAGCCCTCTTCAAAGAAAAATTCTGAAGAGTAAGCAAACATCTTTCAATAAGTAAAAATATAACACATTATTACTAATTTTCTTTTGTTTTTAGTGTCCACCAACGTAGACAAGCTTACCCCTGAATTGGACATTTGAAAGTGTCTGACAAGACCACTACAGCCCGTGACACCAGAGAAACCTCTGAGATTACCACTCACAGAGAAGCCTCTGTTACTCCATCAGACAAGTCATCTGGTGAATTAATTTTAAACAAATTTTCCTTATAAAAATCTCCTACTAACAACTTTTTGCGCATTTTTACCATGACTCCTCCTTCCCTTAGAAATAGAGGTTACAATGGCCGCACCAGGGAGCCAGAGCCAAGACTTGGATTTCCACCAGCGTCAGTTTTGCCCCCTGGCAAACAAGAATCTTAAATAAAATCATTTATAGAAGTAAAAAAACTGATAATCAGTCAATTTCTTCTGCTTCTAGTAACAGCAGAGGAAAAATTCGAAAGGTTTTATTACAGGATGAAGGAGAACAAACATTGGTTAAAGGATGTAAAGAACAGGAGCAGCTTCAATGCAGTGAAAGCCCATCTAAATTACTGCCAGGAGGATTTCCGTCATATGGTCAGCCTCAAAGGGCTACCAGCAACCCTCTACCGCACCAAGGATTGGAATCCTCTTCATTTATCTCCAGGAATCCTTTTCTCTCCCCCCAATCCTTCCAACACTCCAATAAGAACCCAAAATCCCCGTGGTCCCAAGGGCAGAAATGTCAATTCCAGACATCCCAGGAACACAGGGAAGAATACCCAATGGAGAAACCAGATCTATTCAGAAATGGTACGCCTAGGGAGATCCCTCCAAGGGACTTATCAACATCTGGAGCAAGGCAAAATAGCCCGTCAAGAGCGCCAGATGGAAGAAGCCCCATAAATTGTAACACTTCCCCATCATCTAGTCAAAAAATTAGAACACAAAGTTCCCCATGTGTAGTAATTAATGACTCAAACATTTCTACTTGTACCCCTGAACAACATCAACAAATTACCACATTTCAACATGTAGTGAATGCTATGAACAATAGTAACAAAGCTCTGTCCAATGATTTACAAGAATTATGCCGTAAAATTATGAGAGCTACAGATGAACAGGTGAACTCAGAAGATAGTACATTATATCTTATTCAACAGAGGTTGACTGAAATGGATACAAAAATTGATATGTTTCATGTAGAATTGGATGATCATTGTAAAACATTTAGTAAACAACTGTCTAATTCTATGACCAGAATTGATGACTGGGTTGAAGAGCAAGGTAATTCCAACCAAGATCTTGTCCAGAAAGTGGCACAATTGGAATTAAAGATTCAGAATTTACAATCAGATACTACTAATAAAGTAAATTCTCAATTTAGAACCTTTGAAGATGTAGTGAACAGAATTGAGAAACAGTTCACATGTGTTACGTCAGAAATGACCAAAAACAACTCAGATATCATGCACAAGTTGGAAGAACTCCTGACTAGAGATGCCCAACCAAGAAGCAGACATGATACTATTAATGACATTGGAGATGACAGTCAATCTATTCCTCCAGTCATTACAACTCAATTGGCCAATTTAACCCCTTCACCTTTACAGAATACCCAAGTTGAACCAAGCAGAGATCAAACTGCTACGCCAACTCTCAATACTCAACAAATTAGAGTGGCCACATCCACCATTAATAGTTTGGATGAAGACAAGGCCATCCACAAATTAGTATTAGCAGGTCTGCCAAAGACTAATGAGTGGCTAACCTTTTCTGGAGTGGGAGAATATGACCACTTTAAATTTATTGATTGGATTGATAACTTGAAAGAAGACACTAATGCCCCTGATCAATTATATGCTCAAAATTGAATTCAATTCTTACTGGAGTTGCAAATTCATGGTATAATTCTAGGAAAAAAGAAGTACCTGGCAATAAAAATTGGTTATTCTGGAAAAAGGAAATCATTAATAAATTTAGCACTCCTGAATGGAAGAGGAAAGTGAAAACCAACTTCAGAAGAAGCAGATTTGACATACTGAGTGATGTAGAACCATCTGATTGGGTTACACAACAAGTGAACAGAATTAAAGCCATTGAAAGAGATGTAGACAATGCCTCTATTAATGATAAATTACTTGGACAATTAGATCATAATACTGAGTACATGATGCGTAGAGTTCTACAAGTGACAGTGATTTAACTGAATTCATCAATCAACTGGAAAGTCTTGTCAATGTTAAAAGAAAGGACAAGAAAGAAAAGTATAAATCTGTCAAAAGAGATAATTATAAAGATTCCAGGAAATCAGACCAGAAGGAAACCAAAGACACTTCTGAGAAAGAAATTACGTGTTATGAATGTGGAAAGAAAGGACATAGATCCAATAAATGTCCCAATAAGAAATCTAGTAAGAAAGTACACTGCATTGAAAACATTGATGAAACTTGGTCCCCATTAATGATGATTCCCAATCTAGTATAGAATCTTTACCAGATGATTCTGATTCTGATTCCATTGATTCTGACTCAGATATTCACAGTACTCATGCCATTGTTTCAAAAGATGAATTGATCATATCTAATATTTCTAAAATGGAAGATAAATTCAGACCTGTAAACATTAAGAAATTACACTTGTCAAATGAGATGCATTCTGGAAAAATACATAAGACTGGTGGTACTAATATCACTAATATAATATGTAACAAGTTTAAACTTAAATGTTTAATTGATGGAGGAGCCTTCTGCTCTATTATTGGTCCCAATTTATAGATAAGATATTGCCTCAATGGAAGAAAGAATTAATCCCCATTAATTCTGAGAAATTCTACAATTGTAACAGTAAATTGAAACCACTAGGTATTATCAAATTAGATATTATATTCCCTCATAACAAACAAAGTATTCAGATTACCGCTGAATTAATAATTATGGAAGATTTTAAAATGAAATATATCATTTTAGGAAATGATTATATCATTAATTATGGAATAGATGTGATAAATTCTAATGGAAGATATTTTACCTTCAATGGTGACATTATGAACAAGTTTGAACTTGAATAAGTGACAAAATGAACCTGGAACAACTTGAATGTAATTCTATCAATAATTCTAACTTTGATAATACAATATTAGAAGCAAAGATTGCTGAGAATTTAGATGATGAGCAATTGAAGGAACTGAAGAAATTGCTACATAAAAAGAAACTTGCATTTGCCACTGCTGATGAACCCTTTGGAAGCATTAGAGGACATGAAGTAAGAAATACTACTAGACCTTATCCTCCTGCTTTAAGGAAAGCTGCTTATCCTGCTTCCCCCAGAAGTAGAGAAGCTTTACAGCAGCATGTTACTGAATTAGTAAGAATGAATGTCTTACGCAAAGTGGGAGCAAATGAAAATGTAGAAGTTACTACCCCAGTTATTATTGCTTGGCATAATGGAAAATCAAGAATGGTTGGAGACTTTAGAGGTCTTAATAACTATACCATACCTGATAGATACCCCATGCCCAAAATCAGTGAATGTCAGCTTGCTACTATGACAGAGCAACCTGTCACAAGTTTACCACAAAAATCATTATAAAAAATATAGAATATCAAATAATATTCAGAATATTATTTGATATTCTGAATCTACACTAAATTTAACCTAGGGTACCTCACTCACAGGTACCCCTAATTCCCACTCCTTCACTATGTAAATTAGCAAAGAAGAATTAGCAAGTACCTTTTAAATAAAAAGTACTTGCCGTAATTAAATGCTTGTATATATATATACATATGCTTAAACCCCATTTCCAGTCACGGAAATGAGGTGTTGTGTAAATTAGGGGGTTGATAAATGCACGCCCCCCCCGGGCACGCCCACGCCCACGCACGCCCTTAAAAAAAAAGGCGTGCAACCCGCACGCCTTTTTTTTATCGGCGTGCGTCCTGCACGCCCATCCTTGGGCGTGGGCACGCCTGTAGATGGGCGTGCAGTTCGCACGCCCATCTACAGGCGTGCGACACCCCAAGGAGGGCGTGCAGCCGCAGCCCGCCGGGGAGGACTGCAAGCCCCTCGGCGGAGGGATCCCCGGTCGAGGAGGTTTATACAGCCTCCTCGACCGGAGGGAATCCCCCTCCGGTCGAGGAGGTTATACAGCCTCCTCGACCGGAGGGATCCCTCCCGGGCGAGGAGGTCATACAACCTCCTCGGCCGGAGGGGGATTCCCTCCGGTCGAGAAGGTGTATAACCTCCTCGACCGGGAGGGATCCCTCCGGCCGAGGAGGTTATACAACCTCCTCGGCCGGAGGGATGCCCCCTCCAGTCGAGGAGGTTGTATAACCTCCTCGGCCGGAGGGATCCCTCCCGGTCGAGGGGGTTATACAACCTCCTCGACCGGAGGAATCCCCTCCGGTCGAGGAGTCATACAACCTCCTCGACGGAGGGGGCATCCCTCCGGCCAAGGAGGTTGTATGACCTCCTCGGCCGGAGGGATCCCTCCCGGTCGAGGAGGTTATAACCTCTCGACCGGAGGGAATCCCCCTCCGGCCGAGGAGGTTGTATGACCTCCTCGACCGGGAGGGATCCCTCCGGTCGAGGAGGCTGTTAACCTCCTCGACCGAGGGGGATTCCCTCCGGTCGAGGAGGTTGTATAACCTCCTCGACCGGGGGGATCCCTCCGGCCGAGGAGGTTATACAACCTCCTCGACGGAGGGGGCATCCCTCCGGCCGAGGAGGTACCTCCTCAACCCCTCCGGTCGAGGAGGTTGTACAGCCTCCTCGACCGGAGCTGATGTCATGCGTACATTGTTGTGTACGCATGACATCAGCATGTGTATAGGCAGGGGCGTGCCCCCTGCCTATATACATAGAAAGGGCGCGTTGGTCGCACGCCCTTTATGTGTATAGGCAGGGGGCACGCCCCTGCCTCTACACATAAAAAGGGCGTGCGGTTCGCACGCCCTTTTCTGAACAGGGCGTGCGACCCCGACGCCTGAAGTCTCGCCCGCCGCGGGCGTGCAGCCCCCACGCCGATAAAAAAAAGGCGTGCGGGCAGCACGCCTTTTTTTATCGGCGTGCGTTCGGCGTGGGCGTGCCCGGGGGGGCGTGCATTATCACCCCCGTAATTAGGAGAGATAGTGTAACTACACGTGTTTTACTCAACCCCGCGTACCGCAGTCCGCAGAACTTGAAGTTCAACCCGCGTGTCTGAAAGCCCGCGCCAAAGTTGGGATACAAGCCCCCGCGCAAGCATTAAGCCCCTTACAGACTCTCAGCTTGGCACGCGGACTCCACAGTCACTACGGTACACCCAAATCAGTAAAACACGCCCCCAGTGACCTTATTACATATGTTATATATGTAATAAAGGTTACTGGGGATTAAATAATTAATTTACTAGATTGTATTATTATTTATACATATAATTAAAATATACAGACTGAACAAACAGTACAAACAATACTGTGGTTATTATACAATACAAATAAGCACTAGTATAAATCTATAACAACCAGTACTGATGTACTATAGACTGTAAGACAATATAAATATGTAATAATAATAAAATACATTAATAAAATCATTGGTGACGTGTATTCACAAGCAGGGGCTGCTGAAGCGTCACCAAGAAAGCAAAAATGGCCAAAATGTGGTCCAAAGATCCCACAAGTTGGCCAATCATACCTACAGGGTCCCAGGGGGAACTCTTAGACTATTTAAGGAGCTCTTCAACTGCCCAAAGAAGGCTCCTCATGCTTCCCAATACCCACTAACAACCTTACCACTTATTATTAGATATACCTCTTATAACACAGTTGTGTAAGCTTCTTAGTAGTTATTTTTTAGCCCTGTTTTCCCAACAACTTCACAGTGACCCACCCAGCCCAACCATCCATCCATCCAACGCTTCAAACTGTCCAGTTTCACTCAGAATATCCACGATCCCTCAAGGTTTATTACTAGTAAGTAATAACCCTTTTCTTGAAGATATTCCCCCTTTCCCTTCCTGGGATTAAACCACCCCTGTTCCAACAGGCCCCAGGTTCCAGGTACCTAAATCCTCTGCATTTATTTGTAAGATACCTTAGAGGGGATCTAACCACCCTGATTTATCAGGCCCCTGGTTTTTATTATTATTAAATTTATTTAATATAATTATTAATCTATTTTTCTCTCAATTTTACGTCACATTCCCCCATATCTTTTGGGAATTGTAACTTGACCTTACCAGAGTCATATAACTCTTACCCATCTATTATTGCACCACCTGTAGCTAGAAGGACTTGTCCTTGGCATCAGGGAGGCTGACAATGGGGGTCTGGCCGGAAATTTTCAAATTTATTTTTGGAAATAAACAACCCGTAATTTTTTAATTTTTTTAAAAACAATATACATATAAAAAACCAATAAAATAAAAATTCTCACTTTTATAAATCCTCATCCTATAAAAAATTTCCAAAAAACTAACAAAAACCCTGTTGTTTACCTTTCTCTTTTTTCAAAACCAACCACAACAAAAATAACAAAAATCGTAAGTTTTTTTTTATTTTCTCTTAAAAAAAATCCAGTAATACAATTAATATACATACCTACTAATAAAAAATAGTTTAATAAAAAATTACAGTAACCAATACTTACTACCTTTTTTTTACCTCTGCGGCGCGTACAGTGAACTTACAAGAAAACGCCACCCTTATTCAGCATTACCTTTGTATTTTAACGCCTCAAAAAAGGAAGATATACGAACTACCCTAACCGCCCTACGGATTGGGACCTTCTTTACTGAAGAAGAACGAATAATCCTTGCCGCTTATCAGTCTCACCTTAGTAGAAGAAAGAAACCTCAAGCGGAAATTACTCTCCACAATTATTTACGCGTTTAAAACAAAAAAGGACATATGGCCAGGAAAAATATCAATCAAGAAGTACGTCTGCTTCTCCTTTAACAATCATTGACTACACTAACGTGAAACCCCTCCAGTGGCTTCCTTTGAAAAACACCGCTCAAGAAACTAACTCCTACAGTCGACGCTGAAACCAATAACCCTCCAAGTAAGTACACTTTTACATAGTAAAAATTACACATATAAAGAACTTACCATTAAAAGGTTAAATCTACTACCAGATCGACCAAGCCAGAGCTACGAGGTCTCTTACCCACCGTCCAACAAGAGCTCGTAGCGGAAAAAAAACTGCACCAGCGCGTCAAGAACCTCAACATGACGAGCATAGCGCGCGCAGGGGCCTATCCCAGCCACGCCAAAGCAACCCCAACTCCCCCAAGAGCCAACGACGACGCCCCAAGAGCTCCCCGCCTCCTCAAACGGAAGCAGAAACGCCAATGGACGTCGACGAGAGACCCCAAGAGTCGTTGGCCAGCTACCCAGAAACGCCCTTCCACCCCGGAAATCCAAGTCCTCTCGAAAGAGGAACAGATCAGACACCGTGTGAAAGAGCACGTTTCCATCTGGAAACAGTGCCAAGTCTCTTTGAGACAGGGGCCCTACAGAAGAGCTGAGAGCTTTGCTGACTACGGCGCAAGAGAGTCAGAAAGCTCTCCAAAAGCTCATCCCCAACGAAGAGATAGAGGCTTACGTGAAAGGGTGGAACCCCTGGGAGGAAAAGAAGATCCATTCCCAGCGCCTCCAAAGAAACACACCCTGAAGTTCAAAAAACTCGAGAAGGGAAAGAACAGGAGCTCTTCCTCCACCAACTTCGACGACCCAGTGAAGTGGAAGAAAGCTACAGACCTCCTTCTAATAGCTGCCAATCTGTACAAGAACATAGATTCAATCCTTCTGTAATACATTCTTTATTTGACTCTATAGAAGCGCTTAATAATAATCTAAATACTTTAGATATTAACAATGAGGCCAATTTAAAAATAATTGTTAATAAAATAGAAAGCAGCTTAGAAGAAATCAAAGATAACATTACTGCGCGCACCATGAGAGTTTTGCAAACACTGGACAAACCATTGCCCTTGCTTGAGTTACCAGTACATCATAGTGAAATGTATGATGGAACTTAATAAAAATAGTGAACATCTTAAAAATATAAACAAAAGAAATTAACAAAAATACAAATGATACTCTAGATGTTCTTGAAGAAATGCAAACTTCCCAAGTAACAATGGCAGAATATGTTATTAATTCCCTCAAAAAGGATGAAACAAATTAACAACACTAGAGGATTTAATTATAAATCTTAATAACACTTTTCAATACAAAATTTGAGAAACTAGAGGAACAAGTAAACAACAAATTCTCAGTCCTTACCTCTGAAATTGAATCATTGAAATTGAAAGACAATGTAATTTCTAAATTAACAACTATCCTCTCAGGTATAGAATCCTTGAAAGAGGAGAAAATGAATCCATAATACCATGAGCCTCAAGGGACCCAGCAGTTCATACAGTGAGGAAGAGATGGTTAACCAAGCAAACAAACAATTGGAATAAGTATGGTGACAAGGTACCTGACACTAAACCCACCACGTATCTTGACAGAGATGAAGCTCCTCACAAGCATATTAATTCTAATTATTATAACAGCAAAGAGGAGAAACAGAACAACCCTTATAAGAATCTCCAATACTTGAGTCCCAACATTGTCCCTCAAGAAAAACATAGCGCCCTCAATACCAATAGTGCCCAACCTAGGTATAACAATCCTTTTATGCAGAATTGACCTATGACCAAAGATACCAGAATGTCCACACCTTACAGAAACTCTGATATGACTGCTATACACAAATGTAAGGATCCCGTTTGGATCCTTCACTGCCTATAATCTGTGAGTTCAGAAACAAAGCCTTTTGCTTTGGAGAGACCGGAATTCTAGAACCACAGTATCTTTTGATTTCAATTCTAGCTCAGTAGAGTGGAGAGTCAGTTTGGTCTCTCCTAAGTACAACACATTGATAAGAATGATAATGAAAAGGAGAAAGGGAAAGCAAGGAAAAGAAAAAGAAGAAGAATAGAGATGAGAATGAGTTGCTTACCTAGCTCAGTAGAGTGGAGAGTCAGTTTGGTCTCTACTGAGCTAGAAGGGGCGCCGGGGAGCTGGAGATTAAGTAGTAAGTGATTATGTAATCTTGAGTCTTGATGTCTTGTGAAACCTGTAGGTGGAGTTTTCACAGTCTCCCCCCCTAAAAAAAAATTGAAGAAAGAAAAGAAAAGGGAAAAAGAAGAAAAAAAAAAAAAAAAAAAGGAGAGAAGGAAGGAGAAATAGAGAGGAGAACTTGGCAAAAGGAGAAAGAAGAAAGGAAGAGGGGATAGAGGAAGAAGAATTTGGAAAGGAGGGCGGAAGAGTGTGAAAGGATATCAAGAGGGAGGAGAAGGAGGGAAGGAGATTGGAAGAAGGTGAGACGAGGTGAATGGGCGAAGGTTGGGGGTCGAAGGAGACGGAGTCGGTGTGGAGTGTCGCCCGGGGAAGGTACCGGTTGGGCCGGGTCGTGAGATTCTGAAAAAAACAATTTGAACGGGTGGGTGCTCACAGCGTGGCCGAGATGATGTTTTGAAACAATGGTGGTAGTTAACCCGCGGAGGTGCTACTATGGGAGGAACTTACTTTTGGGTCCTCCAAAAACGTGTCATCCTCCTCCTCGGTGTGTGTATGGCTTCAGCTTGGAGATGTGGAAGGTTGAATGTCGGCGGTCGTTTTCCGGCAGGTCGACCGTGACACTCTGTCCGTGGTTGAAAACATTCAGCACCCGGTACGGGCCCTCAAACCTTTCTTTAAGTTTGTCCACGCCGCCCTGATGGCGGCCGCGCCAGTCCGCGGAGTTGAGGAGGGCCCATGAGCCAGGCGTCAGAGGAGGTTGGGCCGGATGGAGCTTGTTGTGTTGAACCGCTTGGCGTACCCGGCTGGTCCACAAGGCGTCACGGGCGTTCGCCCAAGAGTCTTCCCGGTGTTTCACCCACTTTGGACTGCGGCTGGTGGGTCGGACGGATCCGATAGCGATGGGAATAAATTTGGTTGTCGGCCGAAGAGAGAAGTTGAAAGGGACTCGATCCCGTTGCTACATTCACCGCTGAATTGATGGCAAATTCGACTGCTGGGAGGGACTCTAGCCATTTCCCTTGGCGCTTCGACGTGAAAGTTCGGAGGATTTGCCCAACCGTTTTGTTGGAGCGTTCGCTGCGTCCGTCGGCCTGTGGGTGAAATGCCGACGACATGTGAAACTGTATGTTCAGTTTTACGCATGAGTGCTTGCCAGAAGTTGGAAGTCCAGGTCTTGTCGCGGTCGCTGATGATTGACCTAGGCGCGCCAAAAATAGCCATCCACCCGTTAAAGAGTCGCGATGCTGTCTTGTCTGCCGTATCTGACTGGAGTACCGGGATGATCCGGATGAAGCCGGATAGTCGACAGGTACATGTAAGAATCATATCGTAATGATTGAAGATTTCAGTGGGCCGACGAAGTCGATTGCCAGGTCAGAGAGTGGTAGTCTAGGGACGTCAGGCGTGAGCATCTTCCCAGTCGGGGCGGTTGTTGGCGCTTTCGTCCGTTGGCAGACCGCGCAGCATTTAATGAAGGTCGCTGTTTCTGGTCCCATGCGGGGCCAGAAGAAATCGCGTCTGAGTTCTGAAATAGTCTTGAGGTAGCCCAGGTGTCCGAGTCGGATGTGGGCCTCCTCGATAAGACGACGACGGTGTGGTGTGCTAAATGCGTTCAAGTATCAAAAGTACATAAAGGCATAGTTTTGTATCAAGAAGGAGGGATATTACTGGTTTTTTTATGGACAAATTGGATTCTGCCGGGTATTTAACCCATAGTCACTCTCTGAACAACCACAGGGCCAGCTGCACTTAGACAAAACCCAGGCAGGATAAAATCAGTTTTGTTTAAATTATAAGTACATAGTTAAAGCTTAATGTATAGTCACACGTAGAGTCACATGTATAGTCACACGTAGAGTCACATGTATAGTCACATGATTCATCACATGCTTGTCTAGGACTCACCAGCTAAAATGCCTCATGTTTCTACTCACCAGCTAAAATGCCTCATATTTTACTATATAAAGGGGAGGTTGTTCCCCCCAAGAAGGAAAATCATGCCAGTTTTTGGGAAGTAATTCTATTTCGTAGTTGCACAAAAACTCATAGCATCCAGTAGTGATCTCAATCAAGGTTGCCCCTTTGTGGTGTGCTCTTAAGAAAAAAAAGCAAAAGTGTTTCATCACTTTGCTCTCTTAGCTGAAGTTAAGAAAGAAGGCAATACAACTTGAATAGTTCACATTGATTCATCATCCACCCCAGAATATACATACTTTTTTTGCTTTGCTAACAAACATCTGATCTAAGCCTGATCAAGAGATTGCTACATATAGTATTCTCCATCATAAGTTTCCGCCACAACAATAAATAAATTTTTGTTGTAAGAATTCTGTGTAGTATAATAGAGGGGCAGGTCTTTCAAACCACCCGTAACAGTAGTATTGCTTAGTTGGAATACCTTATTGTTATTTCCCCCTCACAGAACTGCCATCCGTCCCAAAGGAGTTCTCACATCTGGTGTCCCAACAGTGGCCTAAATATACATTCAGAAGATCAGAAACATCCCCACTAGCAAAAAGAAAAAAAATATAATCTGTTCACAGTGGAGCATCCAAAGCACACATTGCAGGGCACGCACGTAACCTGGCACAACCCAAGTTTAACAGAACAAGAGCAAGAATTTCTTAGTGAATACGTAGATAACGTACCCCGGCAAGCTAAAGACACTCAACCACTACAACCAGAGGAATTTGAAGCAATATCAGATATCTACAAATCAAAACCCACAATGGCCAATTCTCAAACTGACCCCATAGTGGCCCTTCAGGAAAAAGAACAGGAACTGTCCAAGTTTCAGGAATCAGTAGAGGAAATGATGCAAGAACTGAGGGAAATGCGTAAAGAAAGGGAGAGGCTCACTACCTTACTTAGCCACCCGCAACAAGTTCCCCTTCCGGAAACACCACGTCCAGCGAGAGGAACATCCTTGAGATTTGCAACATCAACACCTTATGCTGACAGAACACAGTTGCTAGACACAACAGTGGGAGCAGGAAACCAAACCTACAATATTGCATCACCAGAAATCTCGCCCATGTTGGAGGACCCATTGGAGACTAGTCAACGCCGCCAGCAAACCAAAATCAAACTCTTGGAAGAACAGAGAGGAGTTATGTTAGATGCCAAGAAAACAAACCTTCACTTTGACGGTACAGAAGTAGAAGTCTTTATAAGAAGAGTGGAGAAGGTGGCATTTATACAAAATGCAGGTGCAGTAGACCTGGCGTTCCAGTTACCCTTGATTATCAGTAATAAAAAAATCAGTGAAGCTATAGAGCAAATGGAAGGACATGAGACTGGGAACTGGGAGTTGCTAAAGAAGGAACTGGTCAGGAAATGGGGGAGAGCCATACCTTTTAGGAAATATAAGGAAGACGCTATACCACGTTTGGTTCAGAAAGCCCAGGAGAACCAAGGTCTGAAAAACAGGGTGGAGTATCGAAAATTCATTGGCGAATTGGAAGAAATGACAGACTATTTCTTTAGAATGGAGTACAGTCACCTTAATCCAGAAAGTGGAGACCCACTTTGGAGGGCCCTTTCACCAGAGCTCAAGAAAGAAGTCACCAAAGAGCTAGCCCACGCTAAGAAACTCAAGAAAACTAAGGATGGACGTAACATCATCCCCGATTTGGAAACTCTGAAAGAATACGTGGAAATGGCGCTCACAATAATTGACTTTGATGAAGATGAAGTTCAGGGCATCACCGAGGATTCAAACAAAAAGCGGGTAAAAATTCAAGATCCTAATGATACGGAGAACTAAAGAAAGAATTCAAAAGCTTAACAGGGCCCTAGAATATCATACGAAAGACCCGCCTCCCCACCTAAGCAGGCCAGCATCACCAAGTGGTACTAGCATGAGACCCGGATTCTCAGACACAAGGCCACGGTTTACAACTCTAGAATGCTTTTATTGCAAAGAAAAGCACACTTTGTCTCAATGTGAATCCTATAACCAGGATATGCAAGACAGAAGGATGTACCGCTACCAAGGGGTTTACTATTATCCAAATAGACAACCGATTGTGGTGGAGAAAGATATGTCAGTAAGACAAATGGTGCAAAAATTCCATGACGAACAAAACAGCCTGACCTCTCCAACATCTGAATCCACAACCGCCGTCATCAAATTAGAAGAATGGGGATCATGGGTACCACCTAGACCACACATGGAGGAGGAAGAACTGCAAACTAACTTGGGATTTGGACTCCGGAAATCGCAGCGGTTACAAGAAAGAAATACACAGACCAGCAGTCAAACCAGAGGAAGTACCCCACTAGACCAAGCCAACATACCTTTACCGCCAAATCAGGAAGCTCTGAAAGTACCTACTAGAAGGAAAAGCTTTCCTGGATCCTGGGTAGAAGGAGAGGAGAATGAAGAAGAGGTACCAGTTCCAAACAAATCTTCCATAGCTCCTAGGGAGGGACATGACTCTTCATGGGAAAAAGAGAAAGAACAAAATGAGGAAAACCTAAATAAGTTAGACAAATCAATAAGTAACAAATTTTATAAACAAACATACACCCTCACTTTAGAAGAAATCCTGAAAATTGCCCCAAAGTTTCTGAAAAGTTTGCAGGAATTTCCACCGGAGGGGGCACCACCAGGAAAAGGGGTGAATAATGTAGAGATCAGCTGCTCCGCAGGGATGGAAAGTGGTAGTAGTAATGAGATGGGCCTTACATATGCATGTCCAGTAGGAATGGTAGATATGACCATAAACAAAAGAAAGATAAGAACCTTGGTGGATACAGGGGCAGAAATGAATATTATCCCAGACACTCTGGCTGATCAACTAGGACTTGTAACTACCGAAATATTCATGAGGTTGAAGGGGATAGGCGGCCATTTTACGCCAATTGTTGGATTGGCCGAGAACATACCTATTAGTGTCCTTCCGGGCTACACTCACTTGGCAAACTTCTTTATAGTGAAAGGATCCGTGCATACAGTCTTGGGACGGCCATTTTTGGCAGATCACAATATCAGGTTAGAGTTATCCAATAAGAAGGGAGAGGTGCTAAGCTTTCCAGATACAGAGGGTAGGAGAATATGCATACCTATTTGTCTACCCAACACCCCAGGTTGGCACAAAGAAGCACCGAGTCTACGGCAAAGTTGCTCCTTTCAGCTGGTGGACTGGGAGGTACTAGACCAAATTTCTGACAAAGAAAATACAATGGAGGGTATACCAGTGATTGAGTGGGATCAGTTGGGAAAACTTGAAAAGCTATTCAGCCAACCAAGTGTGACAATAGACATAGCAGAGTCAGGTAAGGATGATCACGCCAGCATAACAGGGGAAATGAGTCAAGAGGACCTGGTAGCAAAAGGATCACAGGAAGAAGATGCATGGCAAGTGCACCTGGCGGAGCCAGTGAACTGGGCAAAAGAATTAGGAGCTACGGCGCTCACAGAAGAGGAGAAGGAGATCTTTGATGAACAGTTTAAGGAAGCAGAAGAAGCTTGGGAAGCTGAACCTACCACGGTATACCTGGGGTCAGAATGGTACCGGGACGTGCCACGTGTTCCACGAAGATTTAAGGAAGTATTTGATGAGACTCACAGACCTAAGAAGGAGAGAAAAGCACAGGATTGGCTCAGGGAATTACCTGGAGGTTTCACAGATTCTTTGGACTTTCTGCAAATATTGACACATAAAGGGTCATGGGCATTTGTCAGAGAAGGCTCATGGACTTCTCAGTTTGGCTTTGTAAGTGCCAAAGTGAGGCAGCAATTATATTCTGGGGGGGGGAAAAAATGGTATAGGAGTCATGTGGCTAACAAGAAAAAGAAAATAGAAAAGCAGAGGAAACACAAGCACTATACCTGTAATTATGGGGAGCCCTTTGGCTACTAAAGCTCAACCAATGAACTTTTTTTTAAAAAAAAAAAAAAAAAAAACATTTGTTTTGTAAAACATAAATTGCATAAAGAAAAGAAAAAAGGTGGTACAACCAGTGTAGTAGAAATTTATCTTAAAAAAAAAAAAAAAAAAGAGAAACAGTAATAATAATAATAATAAAAACTACTACAAGTAAGCATGGAAAAGAATTTTTTATTTTTTTACCTTATTTTTTTGAGACTAGTTATAGGTGGGAAAAAAAAAAAGAAAAGAAAAGGAAAGAGTCACCAAGAAAAAAAAAAAAAAAAAAAAAAAAAAAAAAAAAAAAAAAAAAAAAAAAAAAAAAAAAGGGTCTTTTAACCATCCAAGGGGCCTGCTAAATCACCCACAGAAGGGCTGTCAACATAGCAAAAAAAAAAAAAAAAAAAAAAAAAAAAAAAAAAAAAAAAAAAAAAAAGAAAAAAAAGTCATCAGTTTTTCTATGATTCTAAAAAAAAAAAAAAAAAAAAAAACTTACTAATACTTGGAAGAGTCCAGATAGTAGTGATGAGCAGCGAATAGGTCCTCAAGCAGGGAGAAGGCTTCCTCCCATTCGTGCTGCAAAGGGGAGAAGCTACGGAGGAATGGCACCAAACGACGAAGGAGATGTACAAACGATAGTCGGAAGGCAGTACGGGGATCGGCGTGAGGAGGGATCGACAAGAGGCTGGATGGAAACGGGTCAACAGCTGGGTGAGCGGATGGAAGGGGGAACCAGATAGAGAAAGGGTCCGGGCCGTCGAGCTTGAAAGGAAGGTTTTCAGAGGTGGTGACGATCGAGTTTAGAAAAGTGTTCGTCGCGGTCATATCGGCAGGCCGTTCGAAGGGAGCCAAGCAATAGGCCGAATCGGAAACGGGTGGGTAGGCTGCCGCCGAAGTATCTAAAAAAAAAAAAGAGAAAAGAAAAAAAAAAAAAAAAAAAAAAAAAAAAAAAAAAAAAAAAAAAAAAAAAAAAAAAAACGTTAGCGAGGAAAGAAAGAGAAGACGGAAGTGATGGGAGGACATACTGGGGGTCTGCTTGGATACAAAACGACCCTTGGCGTCTCGTAAGCGAAGAGGAGCTAAACGGGCCTTGACTGATCGACGGAACGAGTGTTTAGCTCGTGGCGGGCGGGGCTTCCGTAGAGCCTTGCCAGTTACAGTGGTGTTGGAGCCGGTCGATGACGATCGAAGGGAGTATGGACACGGTGCGCGGACAGGGGTCGGTGAAACGACCGGGGAGTCGTCGGAGTAAGCAGCTAAAAGAAAAAAAAAAAAAAAAAAAAAAGAAGAAAAAAGAGAGTAAAAAGTGAGGAGAACGAGTGCAGCGGCGATAGCAAGAAAGGGAAGGGGAACTTACCGAGCTGGTAATGACCAATCATCCCGAAGCCATCGTCCGGTCCGTCTGAAACAGCGGAACGGGGGGCACCGCTATCATGCTGGGAGGGAGTGACAACTAAAAAAAAAAAAAAAAAAACATTATTAGTAAAAGATAAAAGAAATATATATAAAAAAAAGGGGGGAATGAACGCACACTCGGCGTCGTCGAGCTGGTATTCACCGTCCTCGGGTTCGGCTGGTATGGGGATACCGTCGAGCGCGGTTGACTGATAGGAAGGGGAGGTCAATAACGGGGTGCGTTCTCCGAACGATCCATCAAGGAACGAATCGATCGGACGGAGGCTGTCCCTCATGATACGGGGAGGCACTGGGGAAATGAAAAAAAAGAGGGGCCAGTGGTTAGCGAGTCAATCAAAAGGGAATGGAGTCGAGAAGGGGGGTATCTACCTAGGTTAGAGAGAGCCTCGAGGGGGGATCCCGGTGCGGCGGCGTCCGTATCGGAGAAAGTAGGTATGCGGGCTACAAAGAAAAAGAGAGAGACGGTGAGTCTCAGTCTTGGAAGGAAGGGAGAGGAATACGTACCTGGGTCCCCGCCGGTGAAAATGAAGCGAATAGCCTGCCTGAGCCGAGGAGGGGTCTGAAGGGAGCCGAACGAGGTAAAGGAATCCCCATCCTCGTCGAAGGTATTGTCGGAGGGGTGATCGGAGGAGATGGAGTAGATGGTAGGGGAGGGGAAGACATAGTGGGCTGCTGGAGGATGAGGAAGGAAAGAGAGGGAAGGGGGAGGCCTTTTATAGGCCAGAGGGACGAAGAAAAACCATCGAGGCCATCGACTCGTCGAAAGGCTGCCAAGCGGGTCGAACGCGTGTAGGGGTCCTTCCTTCCGGCGCGGAGATATGTCGCCAGGAAAGGAACCATTGCGTTTTCGGTATTGGTTGGGAGACGAGATGATGGTGGAGTTGATTTCGGGTCGGTTGTTGGGGAAGTGAGATCGGGAGTAGGGAAAAAGAAAGGGAAGAGAAGAAAAAGAAGATGCAAGACGAGATCACCATGTGATCGCAAAGGACACCATATGAGGGGAGGAATCCCCGATACAGTCGGAGATTTTCCAAAAAAAAAAAAAAAAAAAAAAAAAAAAAAAAAAAAAAAAAAAAAAAAAAAAAAAATGAATATATATATATAAAAAATAGAATAAATAAACATAAAAAAATAGTCAGAGGATTGGGTCCTGTATGACCTTAAACTGCAGCAGCTTCAGTAAGCTTGGGAGACACAGCAAAAAGCAAAAAAATAGAATAAAATAAATAATATAAATAAGTAAGGAAGAACAAATAAGTCTACAAAAAAAAAAAAAAAAAAAAAAAAAAAAACACTGAAAAGTCAGGAAAAGTAAAGAAATTTTTTTGGTGACCATGGAAAGACAGTCTTGTGCCGCGAAGTATAAGGCAGTGGATAAGAAGATAAGGCCAATTAATCACCCCATGCCGCAGGACATTAACCCCCCTCTGCAAAGACCCCCTCTATCAAGGGACCCATATAAGACACCTCTGACAATTTTTCCACCCCAGTTCTTTCCCACCGCAAGAATCACGGAGGAAAGGTTGAAGCTAGTTAATTTTGGGCCACCAGGATGGCTCTCTGAAGAAGAGTTAAAACTTTTGAAATATGTAATAGTGTTGCGGCAGAAATCAGTGGCCTTTTGTGAAGAAGAAAGAGGCTTGTTGCGCCACTCATATGGTCAACCATACAAGATTCCAGTAACAGCTCATGACCCATGGCAAAAGAGGCCAATACCCATTCCCAAGCCTATTTTGCCAGATTTTGTGGAACTAGTGAGAAAAAGGATCAAGACGGGATTGTATGAACAATCCACCTCAAGCTATTCAAGCCCTGTGTTCTGTGTGACCAAATCCAATGGGAAGCTTAGAATTGTGCATGACTTACAAGTTCTAAATAAAGTGACAATTAAAGATGCCGGCCTGCCCCCAAAAATCGAAGAATTCGTGGAATCATTCTCAGGAAGAGCATGTTATGGTTTGGGTGACATTATGGGGGGCTATGACGAGAGAGAATTGGATCCTGTATCCAGGCCTTTAACAACATTTGAAACAGTTCTGGGGAGGTTGCAGTTGACCAGGCTCCCACAAGGTGCTACTAACTCCGTGGCAGTGTATCAAGCTCAGATGACTTGGATCCTTCAAGATGAGATACCAGAACACGTTGGAATTTTTATAGATGACGGGGGAATAAAAGGACCGACATCAAATTATGACAACGTGGTTTTAAAGGAGAACCCGCAGATACGGAAGTTTGTTTGGGAATACGCAATAACATTAGAGAGAATTCTATTTAGAATAGAGGAAGCAGGACTTACAATATCCGGGGAAAAATTTGCATGCTGTGTCCCAGCCTTGGACATAGTAGGGCACGTGGTTTCTCAAGCTGGGAGGATAATGTCAGCACAAAAAGTGAATAAAATTCAGAGTTGGCCAACACCTATGACTAAGAAAGACATCCGGAGTTTTCTGGGGCTTTGTGTCTATGTTCGAATGTTTATACAGAATTTCTCAGCCATAGCTGCACCCCTCAGAAGACTCACAAGGGAAGACGTTAAATTCGAATGGGACGAGAAGTGCCAGGAATCTTTTGAGAAGTTAAAGAAAATCGTGGGGGAAGACATAGTGTTAAAAAGCCTGGAGTACGGCAAGGATGCGGGACGAGTAACTTTGGCGGTGGATTCAAGCTATATTGCGGCAGGGGCAGTACTCATGCAAGAGGACCACGAAGGTATATATAGGCCGGTGATTTATGAATCAGTGGGATTTTCAAGGACAGAGTCGGAATACTCACAGGCAAAATTAGAACTATGTGGGGTTGCAAAAATTCTAAAGAAATTACAGACTATACTTTGGGGACAGCACTTTGAATTACAAGTGGACGCAAAAGCTCTGATTGAGATGATTAATACCCCTAGCCTGCCTAGTGCCCCCATGACGAGATGGGTGGCTTTTATCCAACTATTCTCTTTTGATTTAGTACATAAGCCGGGAAAAACATTCACCATGCCAGACAGCTTGTCAAGAAGGCCACCGGGGGATGAGGAGGACCTGAAGGATTTTGATGAAGAAGATACCTGGATTACGCCACACCCAGGCTTTGGAGCTAAGGAAATAGATATGACGTTGCTGCGAATAGGGGTAGAAGACAATACACATACAAGTTTTTGGAGGAAAATGTCTGAATATTTACTAACATGGAGGAGACCTGTAGACTGTGGAGATAAGGAATTCATAAAAATAAAAAGAAGGTCTGTCAATTTCTTTGTGGAGGAAGGCCAGTTAAAGCGAAGGAGGATACCATACAATCAGGTGGTGGTTTCAAACTCAAAAGTCCAGGAACAAGTGCTTAAGTCCTTGCATGAGGATTTGGGACACAGGGGAGTTTTGGAAACCTATAGAAGGTTGAAGGAGAGATTTTGGTGGGAAGGAATGAAGAAAATAGCCAGAAAGTGGGTGCAATCATGTGAAGCCTGTCAGAAAAGGAATAAGGAATTGCCTAAAGAAGAGGGGAAATCAACGTCAACATCCACATTGTTTCAGCGAGTAAGTATGGATGCAGTACACGTGAAAGCTGGTAAATGGAAATACATTGTAGTAGCAAGGGATGATTTTTCCGGTTGGGCAGAAACAGTGGGACTAACAAATCTAAAGTCAATGAGTATAGCAGAGTGGTTTGTATCTGATTGGGTGTGCAGATTTGGGATACCTAAGGAGGTAACAGTGGATGGCGGAGGAGAATTTAAGAAGGAGCTGCAATCAGCAATGAAGAAAACAGGAATTAAATTAAGAGTAGTGACACCGTATTACCCAGAAGCGCAGGGAATGGTGGAAAGAGGGCATAAGGAGATCAAGGATGCACTAATAAAGATGTGTGGGGAAGATGGGAGATTGTGGAAGGACTACTTGCCATTGGTAACCTTTGCGGACAGGATATCTACTAAGAGGACCACAGGATACACCCCGTTTGAATTACAATTTGGCCAACCGGCAGTATTGCCTGTGGATATGGAATTACGCAGTTATCTAAGTGTGGATTGGACAAGAATAAAGACTACAGCTGAACTTTTGGAGATTAGGGCAGAGCAACTGGCACAGAGGGAGGAGAACATTTACAAAGCAGAAGTTAAATTACGCAAAGCAAGAGAAGGATCTGTAAAGTTTTGGGACAAGAGACTTGCGCACCGGATAAGAGAGCCTTTGAATCCAGGGGACCTGGTTTTAGTGTATAATAAATCATTGGAAAACCAGTGGGGCTTGTTGTTTAAAAATAGATGGAATGGACCATACAGGGTCATAGGGCAGATACAGAACGGGCCATATGAACTTGAAGAATTGGATGGTACAAAGTTAACAAGACGATATGCAGCAAGTCACATCAAGAAATTCTACCCAAGGGGGGAAGCATGCGACCAGCAGGAAGAGGAGAGTGGGGATGATGAGGATGAAGAGGGGAATGGAGGGGTACAGGATGACCCACTAGATTCAGATTAACCAAGAGGTACCACATGCCCTTGCAATTGGTGTAGGCTGGGGAAAGGAGTCATAACTAGTATCAAAGAGTTGGGGAGTGTGCATTTTTTTGTGGGAAGTTCAATTGGATGGAAAGGTAGTAGTAAGCCGGGTATAACTGTTGCGATGGTTGATCAGGTTTCTTTTTGTAGTGGGATGTGAAAATACTCTTAGAGATGCAAGTTAGGGCTCCATACTCAGGGAACTACAAACAGGAGCAGGGAATAGTGGTAGAAGGAGGTAGTGTTTCTTAGAAAAAATGGGTCATTACGTATTTAGGAGGAGATCCAACTCTCCTGCCAGGGTTGTGTGTGCTGCTGGTTCTGTTTCTTTTGATACTTGAAGGAGGAATGCTGCGGACAGCATTAAGCTGGGGGGGGATGTGGTGTGCTAAATGCGTTCAAGTATCAAAAGTACATAAAGGCATAGTTTTGTATCAAGAAGGAGGGATATTACTGGTTTTTTTATGGACAAATTGGATTCTGCCGGGTATTTAACCCATAGTCACTCTCTGAACAACCACAGGGCCAGCTGCACTTAGACAAAACCCAGGCAGGATAAAATCAGTTTTGTTTAAATTATAAGTACATAGTTAAAGCTTAATGTATAGTCACACGTAGAGTCACATGTATAGTCACACGTAGAGTCACATGTATAGTCACATGATTCATCACATGCTTGTCTAGGACTCACCAGCTAAAATGCCTCATGTTTCTACTCACCAGCTAAAATGCCTCATATTTTACTATATAAAGGGGAGGTTGTTCCCCCCAAGAAGGAAAATCATGCCAGTTTTTGGGAAGTAATTCTATTTCGTAGTTGCACAAAAAACTCCTAGCATCCAGTAGTGATCTCAATCAAGGTTGCCCCTTTGTGGTGTGCTCTTAAGAAAAAAAAGCAAAAGTGTTTCATCACTTTGCTCTCTTAGCTGAAGTTAAGAAAGAAGGCAATACAACTTGAATAGTTCACATTGATTCATCATCCACCCCAGAATATACATACTTTTTTTGCTTTGCTAACAAACATCTGATCTAAGCCTGATCAAGAGATTGCTACATATAGTATTCTCCATCATAAGTTTCCGCCACAACAATAAATAAATTTTTGTTGTAAGAATTCTGTGTAGTATAATAGAGGGGCAGGTCTTTCAAACCACCCGTAACAGTAGTATTGCTTAGTTGGAATACCTTATTGTTATTTCCCCCTCACAGAACTGCCATCCGTCCCAAAGGAGTTCTCACAACGGGTGTCTCCTCCCTCCGGGATCACTAAGCGGTTGTCAACGACCATGAGCCCGTCAATCTCTGTGCAGTTGTCCCTCAGAGGTAGGACCTTTTGGAGCGCAACACAAAACGGGTCGGCTGCGTAACCGGCGATGATTGCCTCTTTGAGTGAATGGGACAGCGTAGTCCCTAGCTCGGTCAACGCTGCAACCGATTGAACCTCTGCAAGCGACGTCGGGGTCCCTTCTTCGCCCATGTCCTTCCGGGATAGGGCGTCGGCAACTGTGTTGTCCTCGCCTTTGATGTAGTCAAAGTTCAGGTCAAAGTCAGCTAAAATCTCCGTCCACCGCGCTTGTCTGCGGCTCAAGTTCCGTTGTTTCAAGAGGTAAATAAGGGAGTGATGATCCGACATAACATTGATTTTCATCCCAAGAAGTAACATTTTCCACTTCTGTAGTGCGTGGATCACCGCGAGGAGCTCTTGCTCGTGGACGGGGTAGTTTCGCTCCGCCGGTGTCATGAGATGAGATTCATAGGCGATCGGTGAGGCTGATTTCCATTCTTTGCCTTGGAAGAGGGCTGCTCCGAGTCCAGCACCGCTGGCGTCCGTGAAGAGCCAGAGTGGATCGTCCGACTCATAATCAATGTTCTTGAGGCAAGGGAGGGAAGTCATGATCTTCTTAATGTTGAGGAACGCTGTCTCCTCCGCTTCGCCCCACCTGAACTCCTTGGGATCAAGTTTTGTACTGGTCAGGGGTGTCAGCGTGCCCACATATTTCTCCAAGCCCCAGATAAATTTTTTCATCCACTGTACCGTCCCTAAGAATTTCTTCACTCCCTTAGGTGACCGAGGTGACGGCCAGTCCAGAATTGATTTGACCTTCTCGTTGTCTGCGCAGACCCCGTCTTTGGATATCCAGTGCCCTAAGAATTTGATTTTTCGTCGAAAGAGTTGCGTCTTTTTCGGACTACAATACAGGTTGGCCGCCCGAAGGCGTTCCAGGACTTGGCGAACGTGTTTCTCGTGGTCCGTAAAGTTGTCAGAAAAGATCACGATGTCGTCAAGATATACGACGCAGATCTGGTTAATGAGCTCACCAAGGGCTTCTTCCAATCTGGCTTGATGCGTCGCGGGTGCATTGGTCAGACCCATGGGCATGACCACCCATTCGTAGAGTCCCCAGGGAGTGCTGACGGCCGTGAGTGGAATATCCGCTTCCCGCATTCTCGTTTGGAAGAACGCGTTGGTCTGGTCCAGTATGGAGAAGACTTTGCCTGATGCTACCACCCGGATGAGTTCATCGACGTTGGGTAAGGGGGATCGGTCGCGGACGGTGTGTTTGTTGAGGACGCGATAATCGCAGACCCAGCGTGGAAGTGCTGAACTATCCTTTTTCGGTATGATCATGCTGGGGGAAGAATATTGACCCGAGGCCCGGCGAAGGCGTCCCGCTTCCACATGCTGGTCTAGCAGTTTCCGCCACGCTGGCAGATGCTTTCGAGGGTAAGGGTATTGTCGTTCGTTGATGATGGCATTGGGGTCGGTGAGAATGATTTTATGGCGTACTCGAGAAGTTTCCGTCGGCAGTTTTTTCTGAAATGAGCCGTCTTGGAAGAGCTCGTCGCAGTCAGCTTCATCAGTGATAGGCGGGATGTCTGAGGGGAAGAGGTCCTCAAACTCCCCCAGTATTACCTGTTCGGAGTTCCCACACGGGTATTCCAGTGGTGAATTGGGGGGGGTGACTTCAGTCTTGGGTGGGTTCAAATTCTTTTTATTCATTGCGGAGAGCAGTCGATAATCAAGAAGGGTGCAACGCGATTTGTCGCAGTAGAGGGCATTTTGTGAAATAGAAACTGAAAGGTTGAAATGGGAGAGGAAGGGGATTCCCAGGATCATATCATACTTGCCTTTCACCGCGCCTATCCGCAGACGGACATCGTCGAAGGTGAGGGAAGACGTGGGTTCGGTGAGCGACGTCGTTACAAAGTGCCGGATGATGATGGGTTGTTGAGTCGGGTCGTCCAATGCAAGTTGGACAATAGAAGGATTCTTCAGGAGTTTGAATTCGAGTCCCGCCGTCCGTGCCGCGCTCTCCGTGATGAGGTTCAGCTCAGAACCTGTATCAATTAGACCATGTAAGTCCTTCCCTTGGACAGAGAACTTGATGATTAGGCGGCGAGGATGGGGAGGGGGCACGTACCCTTCGTTGTTGGAGGATCGAAGCTCCTCGTCAAGGGCCGCCAGTGCCGCTACCGCCGCCGGTTCTAATTCAGGGAATAGTCCCTTGTCGGATATGCCGGCTACAGTGGCTGCGCGCCCTGTTGGTCTTCCCGCCGGAGGTTGTGTTGGCTTGCCGGCGGTCGTAGGGCCTTGGGACCGGCCTTGGGGTGGCTTCTGATCGGCGGGTCGAGGAGGAGTCACAAAGGAATCGGGGATCTTGACGTACGAACGGTCAATCTGACCGGAACACGCTCCCGGTGCGCTCCCGCAGCTTTTCTTGCAGAAGCGGCAGAGGCCGATGGAGTCGAGATAGGCGTGAAGTCGCCAAATACCATCTTCTCTGGCTGGTCGGCCGGTGGATTGGGCGGATGCCGGAACAGATGACGACGGGTTTCCCCGGGTGCCGCCCGAGGATCGCTTGGAGATGCCTTCCCAGAAAAGTGAGGCTCGGCTTTCAAAGGTGCTGTAATAGAATGGCTCCTGCAAGAGGAGTTGGTGATTATTCACCTCGGCTTGGAGGTTGTCCGCCATGCCGAGGGTCATCGACTCGGCTAGTGTGAAGTCGGTTGTGTGAGCCGCTGTTGGCAAGTCGAAGTTCATTAAACTTTGCAGGGACCGGGCCCGCGTACTGTAGGTCAAGAAGGACTCGGAGCCGGTCATCCGTAGGTTTCTGAGTTGAGCGCGGAGAGACGTGCGCCACAATGGGGGGAGTGCAAATTGAAACAGGCGGTGTTTAAAGTCGGTCCAGGATCGAGTTAAGAAGTCGTCGATCCCGCCGGCGTAGAATGAGAGCACGTTGGTCTCGCGGATGAGCCGTCCTGTGATACGGATCTTATCCTCGTCGTGGCTGACCCCATTGGTGGCAAAGTAGATCTCCACCCCCCGGATCCAATTAACGAAGGGCTCCACCTGTTGGAAGGGGCCGTTGAAAAGGGGTCCGTCGGTGGTGCGGAAGCGTTGCAAGTCAATCCGGTTGGGTTCAACCCGGTTCGTGTCCGGCTGGTCAGCTTTGATTGTCAGCCGCAGAAGCGCTTCCTCGAGGCGGCTGATGCGGTCAGCATCGGCTTGGCGAAGTTCCATCACCGCGGCACGATCGGCATTGGCTTGGTCGATGCTGCGGTGTTGCAGCTTGATTACGCCCTCCAAGTAGTCCTGCATCGACAGGGAGTTGGGTCGGGAGGGTGGTCGGGTGCCAGGAGGTGGTTGGGTCGATGGGGCGGCTGGCATCTGAGGTGTGGGGGCTGTCTGTTCAGTGGACATGGTTGGTGGTGGAGACGATGGAAGTGGGGGGAAGTCAAGCCGAGGCGCGAGCGCTGCTGCTATCTTGGCTTTGCGCTTAGCTGCGTTTGCTGCTCGGAGAATCGCTTCTGGGTCCGACAGAGGTATAAGAGCGTCGGACTGAGAACGAGTGGTCATGTACCAGTCGGAGCGATTCGAGGGTTGTAGGTGTTTGGTTCAAGAAAAAAAAAGTGTAAGGATCCCGTTTGGATCCTTCACTGCCTATAATCTGTGAGTTCAGAAACAAAGCCTTTTGCTTTGGAGAGACCGGAATTCTAGAACCACAGTATCTTTTGATTTCAATTCTAGCTCAGTAGAGTGGAGAGTCAGTTTGGTCTCTCCTAAGTACAACATTGATAAGAATGATATTGAAAAGGAGGAAAGAGGAAAGCAAGAAAAGAAGAAGAAGAATAGAGATGAGAATGAGTTGCTTACCTAGCTCAGTAGAGTGGAGAGTCAGTTTGGTCTCTACTGAGCTAGAAGGGGCGCCGGGGAGCTGGGGATTAAGTAGTAAGTGATTATGTAATCTTGAGTCTTGATGTCTTGTGAAACCTGTAGGTGGAGTTTCACAACAAACTTATGCCCCCCTTAAAAGACTGGCCCAAGTTTGATGGCAAAGGAGAATATGACCACATGAGTTTCATAGAATACATTGATCACATAGTAAGGACTTACCAAGCTGATGATGAAGTCATCACTTCAAGACTTACTGTACTCTTTGAAGGAATGGCTTCTACT
Source organism: Puccinia hordei (assembly GCA_007896445.1). Lineage (NCBI taxonomy): Eukaryota > Fungi > Basidiomycota > Pucciniomycetes > Pucciniales > Pucciniaceae > Puccinia > Puccinia hordei. Next base: position 60,122 of record RDRW01000455.1, read on the forward strand.
TGGTTTATTACCAAAAGTAAAGCTGTAGGACACCAATCTTGGTCAGTGTGGAAAGAATTAATCAAAGCCCAGTTTGGCACCAGAATTTGGAAAAATGAAAAGCGCCAAGCCTTTGAAAAGGATTACTTTGATCCAACCACAGAAACAGCTTCTGAATGGTGCTTGAAACAAAGAAGAAGGATTGAATGTGTGTATGACAGAGTCTCAGATGAAGAAGCCAACAACAGATTACTGAGTCAATGTAAAGGAAATCTTGAGAGTATAATGAGATGTAGATTCCCCTCACTAGATGTAGACCTGACAGAATTCAGCAGTGTATTAAATGAAATGGTAGTCCTTAATGGATGGAACAAGAAGTACACCAGGAATAACATCCCTGAGAGAAAAGAGTTCCAAAAAGAATCCACAAAGGTTAACCCCACAACTGAAATACCCAAGAAAACTGCTACTCCTGAATGTTTCAAGTGTGGAGAAAAGGGTCATTGGAAAAATGAATGTACCAATATACGTAAAAGAGTAAATATGGTAGTAATGAACACCCCATCAGAAACTGAAGAAGATACCCAGTCCCAGTTTGAAATAGTCATGAATGAACCAGCTGAAGAAGACTTGATGAGAATCTCAGTTATCCAAGCTGACATTGGGGATGAATTATCCATTAATGCTATACATGGTGACTCTAATTTACCACAGAGATGGGATCCCTCCATGAAGGTTGGCCATATATCTGACGCAAAGTTACTCACCAATAAACCTGAAGCTGGTATGAGTTACACCATGGGGAAAACTAGTTATACTACTGTCTTGTTTGACAACAAAGAAATAAGAGTCCTCCTTGACGTAGGAGCTTTCTGTTCTTGTGCCAGTAGTACCTTTCTAGATGAATGTCACCCCAGATGGAGAGATAACTTAATGCCCATGCCAAAAGCCAAGTTCAGTAGTTGCAACTCAGCCATGAAACCTATTGGAGTAGTATCCATACCTCTAATATTTCCTCACTCTAAAGGATCTCTCAGGTTATCTGTTGAATTTGTAGTGTTACAAGATGCAGTCTGTGATTACCTGATCCTAGGTAATGATGCTTTCTGTATGTATGGTATAGATATTTTCCAGAGTAAGGATAGATTCTACACTATTGGTGGTGATTGGAAAAGAAAATTCCAAATCTGCAACATTAACATCAAGATACCAGATACCATTAACAATGTTGAAATCCAAGAAGATCTACTATCTTTCCAGAAAGAATACTTATCACAAGCTGCTGTCAGTGACATATTAAATGAGGAACAGAAGATGGATGTATTGAAAACTTGTTTTGAACATAAGGAAGCTTTCTGCACTACAGAAGAACCAATTGGTAACATCAAGGGCCATGACATGAAATTGGAACTTAATATTGACAAACCTTATCCCCCACAGTTAAGGAGACCACCCTACCCCTCCAGCCCCAAATCAAGAGAAGCTCTGGAAACACACATCAAAGAGCTACAAGAACTCAAAGTCCTGAGAAAAGTTGGACATAATGAACAGGTAGAAGTCACCACACCTGTAATAATTGCCTGGCATAATGAAAAGTCAAGAATGGTGGGAGATTTCCGTGCTCTGAATAACTACACCAGACCTGACTACTATCCTATTCCCAGGATAGACCATTCATTACACAACTTATCTAAGGCCAAGTATATCACCACTATGGATGTACTGAAAGGGTTCCATCAGATCCCCATAGCTCCTGAGAGTAGGAAATTCCTGAGGATTATATGTCACCTAGGGATTTTTGAATACCTCAGAATGCCTTTTGGCATAAAGAATGCGCCATCACACTTCCAAAGAATGATGGACTCCATTTTTGGCTCATTCATTAGACAAAACTGGATGATGGTATACATAGATGACATTATCATTTACTCTGATGACTGGGAAACTCACCTAGAAAAGATCAATATAGTACTCCAAACTGCCACACAAGCAGGGTTAAAAATGTCCATCAAAAAGTGTAACTTTGGATATGGAGAGCTTAAAGCACTAGGAAGAGTAGTCTCAGGTCTTTCCCTGGCTATAGACCAGAATAAAGTGGCAGCAGTCTTAATGAAATCCATGCCTCAGAACAGAACAGAAATTATGTCCTTTCTAGGTTTCTGTAGTTATTATCGCCAACATGTCCCCAACTTTGCAAATGTAAGTAAAAGCCTCTACGCACTCTGTAATCATGATACAATATTTGAAATGACCTATGATAGAGTACAAAACTATGAAGAGTTAAAGAGACTCCTTACCACTGCACCAGTTTTAGCACAACCTGACTATACTAAACCATTTATACTGTATATTGATGCTTGTTTAGATGGTCTAGGAGCAGCCCTTCATCAGGAGTTCATAATAGAGGATAAACCTGCAGAGAAACCCATTCTATTCATCTCAAGACAAATCAAAAGTACTGAGAAGAAATATGGAGCAAGCCAAATGGAATGTTTAGCACTTGTTTGGGCTCTGGAAAAGTTACATTACTATCTTGAAGGATCTAACTTCCTAGTGGTAACTGACTGCACAGCTGTAAGAACCTTGATGAATATGAAGACCCCTAATAGACATATGCTTAGATGGCAAATTGCAATTCAGCAGTATAGAGGACATATGACTATTATTCATAAATCAGGAGCCAAGCACAAAAATGCAGATGGACTAAGTAGATGGGCCTTGCCTAATAACCCAGATAATCCTGCTTATGACCCAGAAGATGAAGACATATTTCCCATCCTAGGAATTCATGTGTGTGACTTAGATGATGCATTTTATGAATTAGTCCAGAATAGCTATGACAAGAACCCTGAGCTGTTAAAACTAGTAGACATACTTAGAAATGAAAACAGCTCAACAGAACTAATAGCCAGTCTACCAGAAGAATTAGCCAAACATTATAAACTTGGAAAGTTCAGTCTCCTAGATGGCCTTATATATTTCAGGAATAGGCATTCAAGTGTACTAGTGCTAAGTGACCCTTCCCAAATTGATAACATTCTGAAAGAATGCCATGATAATGTTAATTCTGGACACTTTTCTGAAGAAAGAACAGTGGAGAGAATTAAATATACAGCATGGTGGATCAATTGGAAAGAACAAGTACACAACTATATCAAATCTTGTGATGCGTGTCAGAAAGGCAATAAGCAAACTGGAAAAAGATTTGGCTTACTGCAGAAAATATCTGAACCAACTGACAAGTGGGAAATCATAAACATGGACTTTGTGACAGGCCTACCCCCAGGAGGATCCTTCTCATATAACTCAGTACTAGTAGTTGTAGACAGATTCTCCAAGAGAGCCAGGTTCATACCTAACCATAAAGATGATACTGCCATGGAGGTTGCCCTGTTGTTTTGGAATAGGATCATGGCTGATGTAGGTATACCCAAAATTATAATTAGTGATAGAGACCCCAAATTTACATCAGAATTTTGGAGGAACCTACATGACATGCTTGGTACTAAACTAGCTTTCTCCACAGCTTATCACCCTCAGACTGATGGGTTAGCAGAGAGAATGATACAAACTCTAGAAGACATGTTACGTAGATTCTGCTCCTTTGGATTTGAATTTAAGAATCATGATGGATACACTCATGATTGGGTTAGTCTACTACCAGCATTGGAAATTGCCTATAATAGTAGTAAACATTCCTCCACCAAAGAAGCTCCATATGTCTTGGAAAGAGGATGGATACCACGCATGCCCAAAGATACTTTGAATGATAAATTACCCCACCTGCATCCAACAGCACTAGATTTCAAGAAAATGTTAGATCTGACCCAACAACATGCTAAGAAATGCGTGAAAGAAGCAGTAGAATACAACAAAGGGAGATGGGATAAAAGCCACAAAGAACCTGAGTTTAAAATAGGAGATAAGGTCCTTTTATCCACTATTAACTTCAATAACTTGGGAGGTAGCAGGAAGCTAAAGCCCCCTTTTATAGGTCCCTTTACCATTAAACAACTTCATGGAAAAAATGCTGTGGAAGTCATACTGACAGAGGAACTATCCAGAAAACACCCAGTATTCCCAGTCAGTCTGGTGAAACAGTACCAATCCAGAACTGAAGATGAACCAGTCACTCAACAACCAGTTCCCCTGATGGAGGTCCCACCTTCTGGACAATTGAAAGTACATAAAATCCTGAAAGATAAAAAAGAGAGGATACAGGGAAAAGATACAAGACTTTATCTTGTCAGATATAAGAACCAATCAGCTGACAAAGATGAGTGGTTACCTGAAAAAAATATACCAGATGGAGCAATTCATCTGAGAAATTACAGGGCATCCAAGAGGTCCTCTTGAAAATTTTTTTTCCCTTAAAATAACCTTATCTTTAGTTAGAAACTTTCCTTTTTCCGGGAGACTTATCTTGGTGGTAGGGAATGTCAGCTTGCTACTATGACAGAGCAACCTGTCACAAGTTTACCACAAAAATCATTATAAAAAATATAGAATATCAAATAATATTCAGAATATTATTTGATATTCTGAATCTACACTAAATTTAACCTAGGGTACCTCACTCACAGGTACCCCTAATTCCCACTCCTTCACTATGTAAATTAGCAAAGAAGAATTAGCAAGTACCTTTTAAATAAAAAGTACTTGCCGTAATTAAATGCTTGTATATATATATACATATGCTTAAACCCCATTTCCAGTCACGGAAATGAGGTGTTGTGTAAATTAGGAGAGATAGTGTAAATACACCGTGTTTTACTCAAACCCCGCGTACCGCAGTCCGCAGAACTTGAAGTTCAACCCGCGTGTCTGAAAGCCCGCGCCAAAGTTGGGATACAAGCCCCCGCGCAAGCATTAAGCCCCTTACAGACTCTCAGCTTGGCACGCGGACTCCACAGTCACTCAGGTACACCCAAATCAGTAAAAACACGCCCCAGTGACCTTATTACATATGTTATATATGTAATAAAGGTTACTGGGGATTAAATAATTAATTATACTAGATTGTATTATTATTTATACATATAATTAAAATATACAGACTGAACAAACAGTACAAACAATACTGTGGCTTATTATACAATACAAATAAGCCACTAGTATTAAATCTATAACAACCAGTACTGATGTACTATAGACTGTAAGACAATATAAATATGTAAATAATAATAAAATACATTAATAAAATCAATTGGTGACGTGTATTCAAAGCAGGGGCTGCTGAAGCGTCACCAAGAAAGCAAAAATGGCCAAAATGTGGTCCAAAGATCCCACAAGTTGGCCAATAATACCTACAGGGTCCCCAGGGGGAACTCTAGACTATTTAAGGAGCTCTTCAACCGCCCAAAGAAGGCTCCTCATGCTTCCCAATACCCACTAACAACCTTACCCACTTATTATTAGATATACATCTTTATAACACAGTCTGGTAAGCTTCTTAGTAGTTATTCTTTAGCCCTGTTTTCCCCAACAACTTCACAGTGACCACCCAGCCCAACCATCCATCCATCCAAGCGCTTCAAACTGTCCAGTTTCACTCAGAATATCCCCAAGATCCCTCAAGGTTTATTACTAGTAAGTAATAACCCTTTTCTTGAAGATATTCCCCCATTTCCATTCCTGGGATTAAACCACCCCTGTTCCAACAGGCCCCAGTGTTCCAGGTACCTAAATCCTCTGCATTTATTTGTAAGATACCTTAGAGGGATCTAAACCACCCCTGATTTATCAGGCCCCTCTGGTTTTTAATTATATTAAATTTATTTAATATAATTATTAATCTATTTTTCTCTCAATTTTTACGTCACAATTCCCCCATATCTTTTGGGAATTGTAACTTGTACCTTACCCAGAGTCCATATAACTCTTACCATCTATTCTTGCACCACCTGTAGCTAGAAGGACTTGTCCTTGGCATCAGGGAGGCTGACAGTGAAGCACTGACTCAGCTAAAAGATGCTAAATTCATAACTTGTATGGATGTACTCAAAGGTTTCCATCAGAATGTAATTCATGAAGACAGTAGATATTTGATGAGAATAATATTACATATGGGAATATATGAGTACCAAAGAATGCCTTTTGGAATTAAGAATGCCCCCTCTCACTTCCAAAGAATGATGGACATAGAATTCCACAAAGAATTACGTGAAGGCTGGCTGTTGAAATATAGGTGAAACTTCTGTGATACTCGAAGATGTTCGGGGAGAGGCAAGGTACCGGTTAGGGTTCAAAGTGGAAGGCTACATAAACCTGAATCAAGATCAGATCAATTTCTTCTCTCCTCAATCTCGTCAAGACTCTTCAAGACTCGATCAAGACTCGATTCAACTCAAGAAACCTTCAACACCAATACTGGCCCAAGACCAGTGTAAAGTTCTTCCAACTACAACCTTCCAATCAACCATATGCTCACCATTCTTGTTATTCCCTTTCTTCCTTTATTTCTTCTCATAAAGTCTTAATCGGTGCTCTACTCTCACATCTCAATACCTGCTGCTCTTCACTACTCAACTCACTGCTCTTATTCTGTTTGTTCCTTTTCATTGTTTCAACTCTCCTTTTCTTCTTATTTTGTTTGATGAACAAATAACTAAATACATTTTTGTATTCATTTCTATTTCTCATTCCCTTTCATTAGATACTCTGCTCTGTCACTATCCTCAAAACTCTAAGTCCTCACCTCGAAAAAAACTCTTCCATCTATATTAGTGGTATGCACTCAACTCTCTCTGTCTCTTCCTTTTATTGTTTGTGTTCCTTACTCATGGTGTTCACATTCCAGTCTGGTTTCTGTTTCTTAGTAATTTAATTGTATATTCTTTACGATTAACAGTCGAAATCAAGGAAACCGAACGTCACCTTAAATCAATCAAAACCAGATACTAATTGTCGTCGAGATGGATACCATCAACTCTACTATACTTAAGACGACTATTGAGGCCATTCCCGTTCTGAACAAAGACAACTTCTCCAGCTGGAAAACCCGAATCATTGCTCTATTCAAACTGGGTGGAGTCAAAGATAAAATACTTATGGGTAATCCAGCATTGAATGACACGGACAATTCAACATTATGCGCTATAATCCTCTCAAAAATTTCGGACTCAACTCACAATAATGTAGTCAACTCCACTAACGAGGATAATGCTATTCTACTCTGGAATAGCATTATTAAACGCTTTATGTCATCCGAGCCGTCAAACAGAGCACGTGTCTATAATCAGTTCGCCAACATCACATTCGATGCAAGCAACATTGAAAAATTTATCACCGAGGTCAGAGCCAGCTTGAAAAAAATGGAAGATGTCGGCATCGTTCTTCCTGAAGACATCTTAACCTATGAACTACTTCGCCGATTGCCCAGCAGCCTAGACACAATAAAACAAAACATCACTCATTCTAGGAATCGCGAAGAGCTCAAGCCCAACTATCTTATCGATCACCTAGAGATCCACCTTAACGAGCAGAAGGTGGCATCCGCTGGAACGAGTGAATCTATTGGAACCACCATGTTCACCAAGGAGGATCCGAGATGCAAAACCGGCTCCCACAATCCTTATGCTGTTTCCCATTCCAAGGAAAATTGCTGGATGATCTACCCTGAAAAACGAACCGCACACTTCGAAAAGAAGAACAAAGAAAACCAAGTCAGGAGTTTTTCATCCTTCTCCTTCAGTCATCCGGAATCCTTTGTCTTGGACTCAGGTTCCTCCTCTCATATGGTCTCTGATAAACGCCTCTTCACTACTCTAGATGAAACCGAAAAAGGAGTGATCACCACCAGCTGTGGAGAAAACACACTGACCATCAAGGGAAAAGGCTCGATCAAAGTGAAATTCAACGATCAAATACTCGTATTCCACAATGTGCTATATGTCCCAAACCTATCTGTGAACCTACTCTCTCTTCGTCATTTATTACTAGAGCAATGCAAAGTAAACTTCACTGTGAACCAATTCTCAATATCTAAGCATGATCAACCATATCTTGAGGGTCATTATCATGACAATCTACCCGTTCTTAAACTGGAACCGATCAAACAACACTCACATCTGAGCTCGGCCGAACTGCTTCACAAGTCCCTTGGACATGTTAGTTATGGAAGGATACGCAACAAATTGGGGATTCTGATCAAAGCCCCCGAGGTGTGCAAGTCCTGTGCTGTTGTCAAAATCACAAAGGCATCCTTCAAGCACAGGACTTCAACAGCCTCAAGGCCGTTCGAAGAGCTACACTTGGATCTCATTGGACCCATCGATCCTATGTCGCACAAGAAGCATCGCTATATCCTAACCATTGTCGACTCTAACACAAGGTTTTGTGCTGCTATTCCTCTCACCGCCAAATCTGAAACTCTGTCACGACTGACCAGAGCAATTGATATCGAGGCCAAACGGCTAGGTTATTATCCCTCAATCCTTCATTCGGACAGGGGCACTGAGTTCACCAACGCCGATCTAACCAAGTACTGTGAAGATCATGTCATAAGACAGAGGTTCTCTGATGCTTACACACCTCAGCAAAATGGCCTGGCTGAGCGGTTCGACCGGACAATCCTAGAATCACTAAGAACTATCATCCTCGATTCCGGTCTACGAAGGAATCTCTGGAATGAAGTTCTTAGCGCCTGTGTATTGACTCTAAATCAAGTACCTACACACAAGAGCAAGAAATCTCCTTTCGAGTTGTTCAAACAGCAAGTCATTCCTCTCTCCTACTTTCATCCAATTGGAAATCCGGTTGCTGTCATATCCTCCGGCCGAAAATCATCAAAACTGGACCCCAGAGGCGAACTTGGGAGACTCATTGGTTTCAACTCAGAAATAAAATCTTATCGTATTCTTCGAAATGATGGCTCTATCATTGATTCAAAACACGTTGAATTCCTTGAATTCAATCAGCCTTCAAACTTCTCCAATAATCATGAAGATAACGAACTACTCCTTGAGACGTCCAAAGAGGTTGTAGAGAGTGAGAAGTCGGAGAATGTTGAACGAATAAGAGAGGAAGAAATCGAGCTTCCGCTGTCCAACTTTGAGAACGATCATGTCATGTACGATGAAGACTCTGACGAAATGGAAGATACTCAAGAGGTGGCTCAAGAGCTCATTCCTCCTCCTGAAACAGGTCGTATCCTTCGAGATAGAACGATTCAAGTACGACCTGTCAAGTACTCTCACTTCACCGCTGAAGATCCAAAGACCTTCAACAGCGCTATCAGGGGCCCAAACTCAGAAGAATGGAAGAGTGCCATTGATGATGAAATAAACAACATCGAAAAGCACGAAGTGTGGCTCGATTGCTCTGAAGTTCCGTCCAAAGCACTTCAACATACCTGGGTTTTCAAAACCAAACCGGCAACCAACTCGGCCCCTAAAAAACGGAAGGCAAGACTGTGTATAAAGGGATTCCTTCAAACTCATGGCGAAGATTTCTTCGAGACTTTTGCCCCAACGGGCAAGTTTCCCTCGCTACTAGCTCTACTAATTCTAGCCATTGATCTGAAATTACCTATTAGGCAATTCGATGTGAAAAGTGCTTTTTTGTTTGCACCGCTTGAAGAAGAAATTTTCATCAAAACTCCGGAGGGGTCGAAACGAACCACTCCATATTTGAAACTCGTCAAATCTCTCTATGGCCTTAAACAGGCCCCGAAGAATTGGTACGATACATTAACAGCTTGGTTTGAAGAAATCAACTTCGAGCCTTCGATATCCGATGCATGCCTGTTTGTTCATAAGGACCGGAACTCGTTCATCTTTTTTCATGTGGACGACATGATTGTGGTCGGGAGGACAGAAGAGTTCGAAGATCTGTTCTTGAAACGATTTCCAAACTCGTCTTCTCACGATCCTGATACCTTGTTGGGGATGAACCTCACAATCTCAGATTCATCGATAGGGCTCGCTCAACCGGCATTGATCAGAAAAGGATTAGAAATTCTGCAATTGACGGATTGCAGACCTGTGAAAACTCCCTTAACCCCCGCTGTGCAACTGAAAACGGCTACGGACGAAGATCACAACGACTTTTTGAAGCTCAACATTAATTACCGATCGTTCACCGGTATGCTCAACTACCTGTCATGCAGAACTCGACCCGATCTGGCTGCCGCGGTCTCAATTCTATCGCGATTCAATCAACGACCGGGACTCAGTCACTGGCGTGAAGTACTCCACTGTTGGAAGTACCTGGCAGGTACCCAAGATCTAGGACTCTTGCTACAACCGGACCCGAAAGAAATGATAGATCGGCTGAACTTCTTTACCGATGCCACATGGGCTGAAGATCAAGAAACCCGTTTATCTCAAAGTGGCTCGCTTGCATTTTGGAAAGACTGTCCTATTCTGTGGAACAGTAAAAAGCAAAAAAATATCACCCTTTCATCAACCGAATCTGAAATGAATGCTCTCTCGGACGGTGAGCAAGAGAGCCAATGGTTGACCTTTCTCATAGAAGAATTGTGGGAAAAGAAACTAGCTCCGACATTGTTCCACATCGATAACAAAGGACTTCTTGAAAAGCTCAAGCACTTTGGCTCCAACTCAAAAACTAAACACCTCGACGTAAAAATAAAAAAATTACGAGACAAATTCAAAAAGAAAGAAATCAACGTGAAGCTCATTCCAACCGGTGAAATGACTGCAGATGCTCTGACCAAAGCTGCGCCATACTCTTCAATCAAACGACTACAAGAAAAGTGTTTCTCAGTTTTTTGTTCATCAACCATGGAGGGATGTTGAAATATAGGTGAAACTTCTGTGATACTCGAAGATGTTCGGGGAGAGGCAAGGTACCGGTTAGGGTTCAAAGTGGAAGGCTACATAAACCTGAATCAAGATCAGATCAATTTCTTCTCTCCTCAATCTCGTCAAGACTCTTCAAGACTCGATCAAGACTCGATTCAACTCAAGAAACCTTCAACACCAATACTGGCCCAAGACCAGTGTAAAGTTCTTCCAACTACAACCTTCCAATCAACCATATGCTCACCATTCTTGTTATTCCCTTTCTTCCTTTATTTCTTCTCATAAAGTCTTAATCGGTGCTCTACTCTCACATCTCAATACCTGCTGCTCTTCACTACTCAACTCACTGCTCTTATTCTGTTTGTTCCTTTTCATTGTTTCAACTCTCCTTTTCTTCTTATTTTGTTTGATGAACAAATAACTAAATACATTTTTGTATTCATTTCTATTTCTCATTCCCTTTCATTAGATACTCTGCTCTGTCACTATCCTCAAAACTCTAAGTCCTCACCTCGAAAAAAACTCTTCCATCTATATTAGTGGTATGCACTCAACTCTCTCTGTCTCTTCCTTTTATTGTTTGTGTTCCTTACTCATGGTGTTCACATTCCAGTCTGGTTTCTGTTTCTTAGTAATTTAATTGTATATTCTTTACTGGCTTATTATCTACATTGATGATATCATTATTTTTAGTCAAGAATGGAAAGAACATTTGGAAAAACTTTCAATAGTTTTAGACAGAGTTACAAAAATGAATATGAAAATATCAATGAGCAAATGTCAATTTGGTTTTAAAGAATTAAAAGCACTTGGACATATAGTTTCTGGACTTAGTATTGCTATTGACATGAATAAAGTGGCTGCAGTATTGCTTAAGCCCATGCCAACTAATGTCAAGGAATTACAATCATTTTTAGGCTTTGCTAGTTATTACAGGCAACACATTAAAGACTTTGCTAAAATTACTGGACCCCTGTACCAAATTACTAGTCCAAACACTGCATATGAGATGACTTCCCCCAGAGTAGATGCATTTAATAAAATCAGAGAAATGTTAACATCTGCCCCTATATTATTAATGCCTGACCCTCACAAGCCTTACAAATTATATGTAGATGCAAGCATGGAAGGACTTGGAGCTGCTTTACATCAAGTACAAGATTTACAGGACATTCCCAAAGAAGGAGTAATATGTTATATTTCACGCACACTTAAGGACAGTGAAAAGAAATATGGTGCTAGCCAACTAGAATGCTTATGTCTAGTATGGGCCTTAGAAAAATTATATTACTACTTGGATGGTTGTGATTTCGAAGTTATTACTGATTGTAGTGCACTCAAAAGTTTACTCAGTATGAAAACTCCCAACAGACATATGTTAAGATGGCAAATTGCAATCCAAGAATGGAGAGGAAGTATGACTATTGTCCATAGAGCTGGAAATATACATAAAAATGCTGATGGTCTCAGTAGATGGTCTTTAGACAATCTACCAGAAAATCCTGCTTGGGATGGAGAAATAGCGGCAAAAATTATGTGCCTTTTTCCACTAATTAATGATGCAAATAATCCTGCTTATGATGACCCTTCTGAAACCTATGACATTCTTGGACTTCATGTTACTGAAATGAAGGAAGAATTTTGGGATGAAATACGTGAAAGTTATAACCTGGACAAGAATTGCTCCACTCTTAAAGAAATTCTACAAAGTAAACATAAAAACCTGGACTTGATTAATTCTTTAGAAGAACCTTGGTCTACTGCCTTTAATGAAAACAGATTTTCACTTCTGGATGGATTGATATATCATAGAACCAAACATACTAGCGTAGTAGTTCTGGCTAAAAAGGAACATATTAATCTTTTTCTTAAAGAATGCCATGATAATATCACAGCAGGACATTTTTCCTTTGACAGAACTATAGAAAGAGTTAAACATATAGCTTGGTGGCCCCATTATAGAAATGCAACCAAGGAATATTGTGAATCTTGTGAAAGATGTCAAAAAGCAAATAAAGCTACTGGAAAAAGATATGGTTTACTACAGGAAATTGAAGAACCAACAGAAAGATGGTCTGTAATTAATATGGATTTTGTTACAGGATTACCTCCAGCTGGAATGAATAACTACAATTCTGTACTAGTAGTAGTTGACAGATTCTCTAAAAGAGCTAAATTCTTGCCATGTCATAAGGAAAATAATGCATTTGATGTAGCTCTGCTATTTTGGCAAAAGATTATAGCTGATGTAGGATGTCCTAGATATATTATTACAGACAGAGATCCAAAATTTACATCTGAATTCTGGAAAGGTTTATATGATTTATGTGGCACTCAATTGAAGTTCTCTACAGCTTATCATCCTCAGACTGATGGATTAGCTGAAAGAATGATTCAAACCTTGGAAGATATGATTAGAAGATATTGTGCTTATGGTCTAGAATTTAAAGACAAAGATAATTACTCACATGACTGGTGTTCACTATTACCAGCATTAGAATTTGCTTATAATTCCAGTAAACACAGTAGTACTGACATTACTCCTTTTGAATTAGAAAGAGGATGGATACCTTGGTTCCCCAAAGAATTAGTTCTCTCTAAATCAGTAACAATTCACCCCAATGCCACTAATTTCCATCAAATGATGACTAAAACTGCAAATTACGCAGCAGAATGTATTAAGAAATCCTTTGAATATAATAAGAATAGATGGGACAAAACCCATAAGGTTCACCAATTTAAAGTTGGAGATCAAGTTCTTGTTTCTACATTTAATTTTACTAATTTATCAGGACCCAAGAAACTCAGGGACTCCTATGTTGGACCTTATACAATTAAAGCTTTACATGGAGCAAATGCTGTAGAAGTTATATTAACTGGAGAATTAGAAAGGAAACACCCCACATTCCCAGTTAGTCTAATCAAACCATTTATTCCTAATAATGATGATAAATTTCCACTAAGGAAAGATAACATTAGAGTTGTGATACCTCCAGTGGAGAAAGACCAACTCATTAAAGTGAAGAAAGTTATACAACATAGAAAAATTAGAAAGAATAATGAAGATGTCAAACAGTACTTAGTCAGATATAGTGGATCCAAAGAGGATGAATGGCTTACAGCTGATCAGATCCCTGATTCAGAAAGAATTCTGAGACAATACAGAGTTGACAAAAGAAATCATTAAAAATTTTTTAGTCAACCCTTTTTTAGAGGGAGGAAGTGTCAGCCACTGAGTACATATCACAGTACCTGACATGTACCACGTAACTGCAAAGATTATTAATTATTATTATCTATAATAATAATTACTATTCTTATTAATTATTATTACTATTTATTATCATTATTTATTCTAAATAACTCCACGTAATATTAATTATTATTATCCTTAATAATAATTACTATTCTGTAGTTATTACTATTATTATTATACCTTCATTATTATTACTTTAATATTAATATTATTAAAGTACATTAATTACATTAATTAATATAAATACTTTAATAATATATTCATTAATAAACTCATGAATAATTCTGGTTAAGATATGTACTCCTGTTATACAAGATACATAACTTGTAGGCCTTTGCCCCCCTGTCACGTGAAATATCCAGAGTAACAGATATCACTCTTTCCCCTCTGATTACGCCCACATTCCTTAACATTGGAATATTTCACGCATAAGATATGTAATTTAATATCTTATTAATAAAAGAACTTATTAATATTATAATAATTAATACTTATAAGATGTACCAATAATAAATGACATCATTATAAGTTAATAACTTTATTAATATTAATAACAGATCAATTAATACAAATGTCATGATGTGATCCAATCCCACTAAGGACTACTGATCAAAGATGTGTCCCATAACACAGCCTTAGTAGAAATCACATCATAAACATTAACAGATCCTCCCAAAAGGATCTGTCTTGCCCCTGAAGTTCCACAGTACCTCCCAGGTCATGGAAGCGCTCACAATCTCCCCAAGAGGAGATATTACAATATATAAACAGCTTGAAAACATCTGTCTATGCCCCAGAGAATATTTAGAACACACCAGCACAGTACATACCTTAGAGTTATTTACCTTGCTTAGTTCCCCATTCTCCAACAATCCCCCAATTCTGGATAATCTATAGTTTAATACTGTTATTACCTCAAGAATTGGCCACAACCTACCTTCAAGAAGGTAGAAGCCACGAACCCAAGTGAGTACCTCCTTGGATGCCTATTAATACTTTGTATTGATTTGGATGCGCCTAATTAGAGCAATTAGAGCAAGCCTCTCAGACAAGATTACTGATTGAGGAAGTACCTTTTTTACAGGACTTAAACTTTACCCAAACCACTTTTAATCATCAACCTACCTTAGTTACAACCAATAACCACGGTTAGTTCCACACCCAGGCTGACAGACGCCGACTATGCTACTTCATCGATAACGAAAAAGTCGATGTCTGGATATGTCATAACCATGTACGGTAATCTGATATGTTGGTCTGCAAAAAATCAACCAGTAGTTTCTCAATCAACTACCAAAGCTGAGTTTATGGCAATAAATTGATGCACAAAACAGTTACAATGGCTTACTAATCTGATACTAAACTTGAACGTGAAGATCAAAGCACCAATAATGAAAAACAACAACTCAGGTGCAGTAATAATCAGTAAAGAAGCTCAACTCAATGAAAACACCAAGCACATAGAAGTTTGATTTCAATATGTACTTGACTTGGTGAATGAAAAACAACTTTGAATTCAGCAAGTTTCCACCAACGACATGATTGCTGATGGACTTAGGAAACCCCTTGGATTTATCAAACTCAAAAGCTCTAGAATTCAATTACATCTGACAGAGTCGGAATTAAGGAGGAGTGTTGAATAATAATCCCAAATCAAGTTCACGTATGCAAAATGTAGTATGCATATCACAAGGCTGGAATCAAGTTCAACGTGCGCGACTCAAGTTTAATGGTTCTCTAGACTCTCAAGACACTCGGAACTGCTCAGATTGTCAACATCGACTAACATTCCCTTAATCACCTGTCAAGTACCCTAAACGCTGGATCTCATCCTACGCCACCCTTGTAAGAGACCTCAAAGAATTCAGGAGGAGTTTAGCGGTAACACAAGTGGAGGTATTCAAAAGAATTTTTTGTTTTGTTTACTATTGTATCTCATTCTCTCAGTTGTTGACTCGAATCATTGTTTTCAGGCTTGTTTGTTACTGTTTCTCTCCTATTATTTTTCTTTTAAGTTTCTTATTGAGGTTTAGTTAGGATCAGATTGTAAGAAGGTATAAATATTTTTAAAGCTCATTCATTTATCTTTATCATATGTTTTTACTTATGTTTATTTTATCTATTTTATCCTCTATTAAGATTACTTACTACTATTAGCGTTTAAATTGTGCTGCAATAAAGTGAATATTGATCTCTAAAACCTACAGAAAGCGCCCTAGTAACCTCTTTACATATGTTACATATGTAATAAGGATTACTAGGGACTAGAATACATGAATAAACTATTTTATATTATACTATAAAATAAGTACAGTAACAATCAAACAACAGTAACAAAAACAAAATACTGTGGCTTATTATAAGATATCAATAAGCCACAGATCACTATTGAAATACAGAACCAGTACTAGTGAATCACTTACTGTAATTACCATAGTAATAAAATAAGTAACTTGGTGATGTATAATCTAAGCAATAGCTGCTATAGAGTCACCAAGAAGGCCAAAATGTGGTTTAAGTACCCACAAGTTGGCCACTAATACCTACAGTGTCCCCAGAGGGATCCCAAGACTATTTAAGGAGCTCTTCAACCGCCCAAAGAAGGTTCCTCATGCTTTCAAATACCACCAAGACACATACCCACCTTGTATCTGATACCAATATCCCTAAAATAGCCTGGTAAGTCCCTTAGTAGTATTGAGTTCTCAGTAGTAGCATACCCATCAACCGGTCATGTAGTGATACTTAGAGTTGTAACCTAGATGAAACCTAATTGAATGTTGTTATAAATAGTAATCATGTATCGCTTTCTATTTCTCTTTTCTTCATTCAGTTACTCATCTGTTTCAACTCTCGTCTCACACATTAGGTGTGCTCGCCCGTCGTCTCAACAAGTCTCGTATCGTGTGCTAACACACTCGCTGGTCTTTATAAAGGTTCATTGTCATTTCTTTCATTTATCTTTTTCTTATTATGATTCATGAAATTATTCATTCAGTTACTCATCTGTTTCAACTCTCGTCTCACACATTAGGTGTGCTCGCCCGTCGTCTCAACAAGTCTCGTATCGTGTGCTAACACACTCGCTGGTCTTTATAAAGGTGTGCTCGCCCGTCGTCTCAACAAGTCTCGTATCGTGTGCTAACACACTCGCTGGTCTTTATAAAGACTATCTTCGCCTACCCTTTCTATAGGTTATGAGCCCAGAGTCCTAACTCTGTGGACGCGCTTCAATAAAACACACACCGATACTCTTCACAATGACCGAGTCAAAGAACCAAGTTCCTGATCTTTCGAACACAAATTTCCCAACATGGAAACGAAAGGTTACTGGATATTGTCAACAACTAGGTTTCAAGAAATATCTCACGACGTCAGCAGCACCCACTGGAACTGATCCAGCAGGACTTGAGCTATTTGCGACAAATCGATCGAAGACAGCCGGCATCCTTGTTTCAAACATGGGTTCAATCAACTTCAATCGTTTTGTAACAGATGCTAACGAGGACAATCCTGTCGAACTATGGAATCTTCTCACAAACCACTACGAGGCAAAGACCGATGGCAATCAAGCCAAAGCGTATAACGAGTTCTGCAAGTTTCAATTCAAAGGAGATCTTACAACGTTTCTCAAAACGGTGGACGAGCACCTAAAAATCATGTCTTCCATTGGAATGAAATTCTCTGGAGACGAATGCGACATTAAAGAGAAGTATGTAGCCGAAACCATTGTTATGAAACTTCCAGAGAAGTACTCAGCAACTCAAGACTGGCTTCAAGCTCAGCGACCCTTAACCCTTCAACTGGTTAAAGACACTCTCAACAACAAGCGACAAAACGCTTTAAACTCGGTTAGCATCAAGACCGAAGACATGGCCATGACTGCTTCGACTTCTAAGTCGAAATCGAAATCCAAACCTCGTCGAGAATATTGCTCCGGAGGGAAGCATAATCCCAAATCTGGACATACTGAAAAGGATTGTTGGCAACTCTCCAAGACATCCAAGAATGCAAACGCAGCGCAAGTTGAAGACTCAGATAGCTGTGATTCTCGATCAACCGGAAACGGGCTGCGTTGCACGATCAAAGCATTCTCAGCTATCAGTACGCCGAACATGTGCTATCTTGACAGTGGCGCATCTCACCACATGTTTACCGACAAATCATTATTCAAAGATTATCGACCAACAACAAGTCAAGTCGAGCTAGCAGATGGACATACTCTCCAAGTCAAGGGAAGCGGATTTGTCAACTTCATAGCCGAAAATAAGAAGATTATTCCTCTTAAAGCACTTCACGTTCCTGGACTCAGTGCAACGTTGATAAGCCTTGGAAGACTATATGAACGCGGTTGTGAAATAAAAAGGACAAGCACCTCGTCATTTGTCCTTGTTCGAGACGGAGAGGCCATCCTGAAGGCATCCATCTCTGGAGGAACTTGTATGGTTCATTTGACAACAACACTTGAAGGTCAGTCATCATCAAGCTCCTCGGCTCGAACAACTACAGTCACTGATGTCAATCTTCTTCACAGACGCGCCGGTCACTGCAGCAACGAGGCACTGAAGCGAATGTTTGGAGTCTCGGTTCCTACTATCAAATGCGATTCATGTTCAATGTCTAAATCACATCGTCTTGTGTTTCCATCTCATCTTCCTGAAGCATTCCATCCACTTCATTCGGTCTATATGGACCTGAGTGGAAAAATTACTCCGTCCTCACTTGGCAAAAATCTCTATTATTTCAAGATCACTGACTGGTTCACTCGATATCGTCATGTATTCCTCATTCAATCTAAATCTGATACCTTCTCGAAGTTTGTTGAATATTATAATAATGTCACAACTATTCATGGGCGACCGATTAAGAATGTGATTTTTGACGGTGGAGGGGAATTTAACTCAATTGAATTCACCAACTTTCTCAAGTCAAAAGGGGTAACAATTCATGTCACGGCTCCCTACACACCTCAGCAGAACGCAGTCGCTGAAAGAGGAAATAGGACTACCAGCGAGAAGGCTCGGGCGCTACTCAAGCAGGCCAGACTCCCAGCTGAATACTGGGGAGAAGCTGTCTCAACAGCTGTATTTCTCGAGAATATCACTCCTACTCGCCAGCTGAAGTGGAAGACACCCTATGAAATGTGGTTTGAGTCCGAATTCGACACCTCCAGGCTGAAGCCATTTGGTTGTAAAGCTTATGTGAATATCCCAAAGAAACTACGACATGGGAAATTTGGCGACACCGCAAAACGAGGTATAATGGTTGGCTATCAGCTGGGAATGCGTAACTGGCGCATTCTACTTCCAGGAGGGAAGGTTGAGCGCTGCCATGATGTTGCTTTCGATGAAGCAGATTTTCCAGGAGTCTCCCTCCTCTCCTCGGCTGACCCATCCAACCTCTCGGAACCTTCGAATATTGCGGAGTTTGACGAAGTTGAGGATTCCTCTTCTTTACTTCCACCGAGTGACGCAATCGATAATGGTTGGTCGGAATCTAACTCTGATGACTTTGATCCACAAGACCTTCTCAAACCAGCTGCCATCAACACTACCGATCCCGTCAGTCAACATCCATCAAATGTTGAAATCCCATCCAAGCCCAAGCCAGGATGGGATATTGTTCTTGCACCAGACAAAGCCCCGAAGGACATTTCGTCAGCCATTGATCAGTCTAACATTATTGGACATCGTCGTAGGGCAAACATGTGCATCCTCGATCGACTAGATGGATTCATGCTTGATTATCTTAATCCCAATCTGGACATTAATGCAATGGCGTATGTGTCGGTAGGAGTTCCTCAAACGTTCAACCAAGCAATGTCGTCTGTCGAGTCCAAGGAATGGCGGGCTGCGATTGATCTTGAACTCTTGGCCATGGATGATCTAGGGATTTGGGAAATCGTCCGTGTACCTCGTGATCGCCAACTCCTGGGGACCATCTGGGTCTTTAGGAAGAAACTCGATGGAGACGGCACAGTATCCAAGTTCAAGGCTCGATTATGTGCTCAAGGGTCACTTCAGGCCGTGGAAGATATCCTCCATACTTATGCTCCGACGGGTAGATTTGCAGCTCTTCGAACTGTAATCACAATCGGCTTGTCTCAAGGTTATCAAATTCATCAGATGGATGCTAAAAATGCATTCTTAAACGGTGACTTGGAGGAAGAAGTCTATCTACGCCCACCTGCTGGGCTGGTCGTTCCTCCAGGACATTGTCTCCGACTAAGAAAGGCTATCTACGGCCTTCGTCAAGCTCCTCGTGTTTGGTATTCTGCTCTTGAAGCGTTCTTCAACTCCATCGACTTCAAATCCTCCCCGGCTGATCCCTGCTTATTCATAAGCAACTCACCGTCATGGGTGTGTTATGTGCATGTCTATGTAGACGACATGGTTGTTGTGAGTCACAATGTACAGCGCTTCAAGAATCTCATCTCGGCTCGATTCAAGATGGAAGACATCGGAGAATTAACGCATCTACTTGGGGTAAAAGTGTCTCGGGTTGATCAAAATCAGCTTTATTTCTCGCAAGAAGCATACCTTACCAAAGTCCTTGCCGATCATAACATGTTGGAAGTTCGGCACACATCGGTTCCAATGATCCCCAACACTCAGCTTACTCGCTCAACACTCATCGAACGACAGCAATTTGATCGTGTAGGTGCAAATTATCGCCGGTCCATTGGCATGCTCATGTACCTTGCAGTTTGCACTCGGCCAGATATTGCATTTGCAATCTCCCAGTTATCACAACATCTTGAATCTCCAGGCATCAATCACTGGAGGGCAGTAATTCAGCTACTGCAATATTTATCGGGAACTCGAAATCATGGCATTATTCTCAATGGGACATCAAAGATCAACACATTGAAAGTCTACTCAGATGCCGACTGGGCAAATGATATATACGATCGCCACTCATACTCTGGATACATTGTCACCTTCAACGACTCGATCATCTCATGGCGCTCCCACAAGCAACCAGTTGTTGCGGCTTCAACGACGGAAGCTGAATACATATCTTTATTTGAAGCTGCTCAAGAAGCAAAATGGATTCTTACACTTCTCGATTCTCTCGATGTTCATCTCTCAGGCAAACTAAATCTTCTTGTTGATAATCAATCAGCTATTGCTCTAGCGAACAATCCAATGTTCCAACAAAGAACCAAGCATATTCCAATCAAATATCACTGGATACGTGAGTTTCTTAAGGAAGGACGGGCTGAAACCTGTTACGTTAGCACCAATGATCAACTAGCGGACTTTCTCACCAAGGCGTTGGCGAAGAAGAAACACACCGACTCACTCATCAAGCTCAACATCAACCGGTTTTGAGCAAGGGAGGGTATTGAGTTCTCAGTAGTAGCATACTCATCAACCGGTCATGTAGTGATACTTAGAGTTGTAACCTAGATGAAACCTAATTGAATGTTGTTATAAATAGTAATCATGTATCGCTTTCTATTTCTCTTTTCTTCATTCAGTTACTCATCTGTTTCAACTCTCGTCTCACACATTAGGTGTGCTCGCCCGTCGTCTCAACAAGTCTCGTATCGTGTGCTAACACACTCGCTGGTCTTTATAAAGGTTCATTGTCATTTCTTTCATTTATCTTTTTCTTATTATGATTCATGAAATTATTCATTCAGTTACTCATCTGTTTCAACTCTCGTCTCACACATTAGGTGTGCTCGCCCGTCGTCTCAACAAGTCTCGTATCGTGTGCTAACACACTCGCTGGTCTTTATAAAGGTGTGCTCGCCCGTCGTCTCAACAAGTCTCGTATCGTGTGCTAACACACTCGCTGGTCTTTATAAAGACTATCTTCGCCTACCCTTTCTATAAGTAGTATTCCTTTAGCCCTGTCTTCCCCAACAATCATT
Organism: Puccinia hordei; assembly: GCA_007896445.1. Taxonomy (NCBI): domain Eukaryota; kingdom Fungi; phylum Basidiomycota; class Pucciniomycetes; order Pucciniales; family Pucciniaceae; genus Puccinia; species Puccinia hordei. The sequence continues at coordinate 82,005 of RDRW01000455.1, forward strand.
CAGTTACCACCCAGATCCATCCACCACCTTTTCAAGCGCTCAAAACTGTCCTGTTTTCACCCAGAATATCCTCAAGTTCCCCCAGGATTATTACTAGTAAGTAATAGCCCTTCTTTCTTGAGAATATTCCCCATTCTTTTCCACTGGGATTTAAACCACCCCTGTTCAAACAGGACCCAGTTTTCCAGGTCATTAAATCCTCTGCATTTACTTGTAAGATACCTTAGAGGGATTAAACCACCCCTGATTAATCAGACCCCTCTGGATTTGATTATACTAAATTTATTTTAATATAATTAACATCTTTTTCTCTTATTTTCGCGTCAAAATTCCCATTATTATCTTGGGAATTAGGCCTTATCTTTACCTCCAAGCGCATTCTACTCTATCAATTCATATCTTGTACCATGTGTAGCTAGAAGGATTCTTCCTTGGAATCATGTAGGCTGCCAATTGGGGGTCTGGCCAGGAAATTTTCAAATTCATTTTTGAATTAAAAACCCGTGATTTGTTTTTTTTTCAGAATTTTTTTTAAAAAAAATCCATACAAAACCACTATAAAAATTCTATGTGAAATCCTAATTTTTTTACAAAACAAATAAATAAAAACTAACAAAAAAACTGTTCTTTTCTAAAATTCTACGCAAAAAATCACAAAAAAATCAAAAATTTGTGAGCTACACAAAACTTTTTACACCTCTAATTAAAACATATATATATAAAAAATCTAATTTCTTCAATTGAAATCCACAGTCACTTACACACTGCTTTTTTTCTACAAAATTCTTTACAGTGAACTTACAGGAAAACACCGTGCTGGTTCAGTACTACCTTGTGTATCTCAAATTACAATGAGAAGAAGGCATCAGAAATTACATAGCTAGCAATTGGGATTTACTGTCCCAAGAAGCAAAATTAATCATAGCTTCCTACCATTCTCACGTACCCAAGGAAAGAGACCTCAAAGCCAAAATTACTTTGCATAAGTACCTTTGAGATCTCAAAGCAAAAAAGGAAAGATTAGCTAGAGAAAAATACCAAGCTAAAAGTAAGTACTTCTACCTCTCCTTGCTTAAATTGTTGTTTACCAACAATTTTTTATTCTCCCAGTGGCATCCTTTGAGTCCAACCCCCGAGAACAATCTACTATATCTACAGAAGAAGGAACTCCTCGCCCCCACACCCCTAACCGTAAGCAGCTCTTATTAAACTCAATATACACAATAAGACGCTTAAAGAGATGGTAAAACCTACCAGATCCAACAACCCCAAATTACGAGGTCTCCTCTCAAGTCCAACAAGACCTCGTGGCGGCAAAAGAGTTGCACCAGCGCGTAAAAAACCTACAAATGGCAAATATAGCGCGCAAGGACTTGAACCCCCCCACGCCGGAGGCCGCACCAGTTCCCATGGACAACCCAGTCCCCTCCACAAGGACATCCCCCCTCCAAGTCAGGGGACAGAGACACCTATTGACATTGACAAGGGGCCCCAAACCCTTATTGGAAGCTACCCCATTACACCCTTCCGCCCCGGAGATCCAAGTCCTCTCCAAGGACAAACAAATCAGACTCCGGGTGAAAGAGCACGTTTCCATCTGGAAACAGTTCCAAGTATCCTTGCGACAAGGGGCTACAGCCAAGCTGAGAGGGCCTTTGACTACTCCTCAAGAGAGTCAGAAGGCCCTTCAGAAGCTCATTCCCAACGAGGAAATAGAAGCGTATGTAAAAGGATGGAACCCTTGGGAGGAGAAGAAGATCCATTTTCCCGCCACACCAAAGAAGATAACCCTCAAATTCAAAAAGAAGGAAGAGGGGAAGAACCGCAGCTCCTCCTCAATCAATTTTGACAACCCAGCCCGCTGGAAGAGGACCACAGATCTACTTCAAGTAGCGGCAAATCTATACAAAACCCTACTATTTTACAATCCCTATTTGACTCCATAGAAGATCTTAATAATGATATACCTACATTAGAAATTAATAGTGAAGCAAATTTAAAAATTATGTTTACTAAGATAGAAAATAGCCTAGAGGAATTAAAAGATAACATCACAGCGCGCACCTTGAGAATCTTGCAAACTTTAGACAAACCTTTTCCCCTTGAGTTACCAGTACATCATAGTGAGATAATATGTGAGCCTGTGTCTCTTGAGTGAAAACAGAACACAAGGAATTGGGGAAAGATAAGTAATAAATTACTTAGTGGGAAAATAAACACAAGGTATGAAATGGTAAATGAAATATCTTAAATGATCTGGGGAGCTGCCAACTGAGGGTAAGCCTCTTCTTCCTCAAAATGAAACTGGGAGAAGGAGCCTGGTCAAAAGAAACTGAAATCCAGCCAATCTTTTTCTGGTCAAAAGAAACTGACACAAGGATCCTTAGATGGAAACCTGGTTGATTTTCCCTGATATAATCAACAAAAATGCAAGGGGATACAATCAAGGAGTGATCAATCAATCTGGTGCTAGTTGAGGCTTTATCAAGCAGGATTTAATCCTATGGAGTTATACCAATAATGGTTTGCCAGTGACTTAGTAGAAAACGGAAAGGGGGGAGGATAAGACAGAACAGACAGACTAGAGATAAAGGATTAGAGAAAAGTTGATGAGGTAGCAGAAGAAGGGACTCACTGGTTGATTAAATGAAAGTTGTACTGGGAAGTAATCAGAGAAGTGAGGGCCTTACTTAATATTCCAAAATCTTGGTGAGTTGGCTGCTGGGGTTCAACTGGTGGAAGTCCTTTGTCTGAAGTGTGTGGTTGTTGTGTAGTATTCTGGAGTCTGTGTATCTTCTGGGGTGTAGAGGATACTCAGACTCGAAAATTTTCATAGTTTGATGACATAAGCAGTGCTGGCTTGTGGTCAGCTTGCATCTGAAACACGGCGTAACAATATATAGAATAAATTGACCAGTAATTCATTACTATGTGAAGGAGGAAGATATAGAGAAAATGCTCAGTATTAACTAGGGCTAAAATATGATGAGGAAACAGAATCTGAAGTCAAAACAAGTGTGAGTTCAAAACTGTAAAAGATATGATTTAGTTTTTGTCTAAAAATGTGTGTAAGGAAAACTTGTAGGCTAATTGTATTAGCGCTAAGGCTGACATAATAGTAGAGACTAACAAGAATTGTGAGACTATTAAAGAAGTAATAAGGGAAGTAAACAAAAATACCAATGATACTTTGGATGTTCTCAAAGAGATGCAATCCTCTCAGGTAACCATGGCAGAATATGTCATTAATTCCATGAAAAAAGAACCTGAAACTAACAGATTAGAGGAATTAATCATTAAACTCAGTAGCTCTTTCAATTCAAAATTTGATGCAGTAGAGAGAAATGTAAATGAAAAATCATTTAACATTACTTCTGAAATAGAATCATTGAAACTGAAAGACAATGTAATCTCAAAATTATCCACTATTATTTCAGGAATTGAATCTCTGAAGGAGAACAAAGTAAACTCACAATGTCCTGAGCATCACAAAAATAGCAGCTCATATAGTGATGAAGAAATGGTTAACCAAGCAACAAATAATTGGAACAAATATGGAGACAAGGTACCTGAACACAAACCCAACAAGTACCTTGACAGAGATGAAGCCCCCCACATTAATGTACACTCCAATTACTATAACAACTCAGAGGAGAAACCAAACAACCCATATAAAAATCTGCAATATTTAAGTCCTCATATTAAACCTCCAGAAAAGAATAGCGCTGCACCCACTAATAGCGCCCAAAATAAATATAACAACCCTTTCATGCAAAATAGACCCATGACTAAAGATATCAGAATGTCCACGCCATATAGAAATTCTGATATGACAGCCATACATACACTAATTCCACTGCTGAAAGATTGGCCTAAATTCAATGGCAAAGGTGAATATGACCACATGAGCTTCATAGAATACATTGATCATATTGTAAGGACTTATCAAGCTGATGATGAAGTCATCACGTCAAGACTTACTGTAATATTTGAAGGAATGGCTTCTACTTGGTTCATTACTAAAAGCCAAGCTGTCAGCTTGCTACATGTTCAGAGGCAACCTTACTAGAACAATAATAGTAATGATTAATTAATTAATAATACATATGAAAGAGAAATTATTACACAAGTAATAATGTAACATAAATTGTAATCAACCTAAGAAAACTATCACATTTTATAATATAAAAATTATTACATAGTAATAATGTAATAAAGAAATATAAATGTAATAAACAAATTAATAGTAAAATAAGTAATAGCCCATTAACCTATGATATAAATGGGAATATTGTTAAATATTCTGAGAGAGCACGTAAAATAACCTAGGGTACCCGTTGAAATCCCTCAATATTTCTCTTAGCCTCTTTTTATTCCCAGTAACCCTCTGCACTTTCGTGTCACCCATGATGTCATTAAATATAATTATCAATGACATCATTGTTAAATTAATTTAATAAAAAAAATTTCTCAACGCTTTATCTGACTTCAATCATTCTATTAATCCCCTTCTTTTTCCTTCCTCTAATTTTTCTTGTCAACATCTCTCCTCTTCCTCATCAAGAAAACATTTAATAATCTCTCAATCTATCTATCTCTTCTCTCTCCTCCATTGTTGATCCTCCTTCCTAATCCTGATTCTTCCATTGACTCAATCTCTTCCATTCCCCTAACGCAAACTTCTCATCATACATACTTTACATCACGTCTATCTTTTCCTTTCTTTAATTTACATCGTCTTCTCACGCGCTACTCTACACATTCTATCAACCAACTCGACTATACTCCTTCAAAACTAAACTCTTACAAGTTGTTTGCCTTTCTTTTTCTTATTCTTATTCCTTTTGCTTGTCGTCTCTGACCTTTTGTTCTTCTAGCTGTCTTCAGCAATCACTAATCTTCAGATCCTTATTTCCTATTCTCTTCATAGCATATTTATAAATCCTTGTTCATTAAAATGGTACAACAAGTTTCTTTGTTTTTTCTGATCTTAATCATTCCTCTGATCTTTTTATCTCTTCAGTCTGGTTTTGGTCTTTAGTAATTTATCTTAAAGCTCAAATTTGAATAGTACCTCAGCCAAAGTATCCTAGATTACTTACTCCTTCTAATAATTAAATTAATTTAAAGAATACTCCTACTAAGCGCTAATAATACTCACTAGGTATAAACATATGTAATATGAGAGTATTCTAATGTTTTGAAGTCCTTAAAATACAGGATAGTAACTTAAATAAACTGTGTGATTATCCCTTTAAACATATAAATAAAATATTGAATAACATTTGACATAAATATCACGCTGTTTTATAGTCTTTGTTATATTATTTAATTCTACAAATACATACTGTATTAGTTAACTAATATAGTAATACATGAAAGACACGAAACAGGGGAGAAGGAAAACATTATAATACTTCAAACAAGTCTAAAAAGAACTAGTGCAATGAAAATAAATGACAAGCTCCTTTAATCACGGGAAAATAACAAATGCTGACACTTTTCCCAGGATGTTTGCTTGTCAAAATAATTGAATGAAGAGCTGTAAAAGCGCCCACCATGCAAGTATGAAAAGAAATCTCATGGTACAGAAACTTATATATGAAATAACCAAATTAAACACAAATAAGATTCTGTACTATAATTTGATTATTTTTTTAAATATTTTTTGATCAAATGATCAATACATGTTGTAAATAAGACTAAGAGCTCTTGAAGCGCCCTCAGATGATGTCTAAAGATGATTGACAGGCTGTATCAATTATTTACAGCCTGTACATGTAATCATTTGATAAATTACATCATTTGTTTATACTAAGGATAACTACTTCCTTGTAATGTTCCCATAGCCAAAAATACACTTGATGTTTCTCCATAAGGGCTCCAGAAAGGCATTTAAGAGGCCCTTTCTTTCCCCTGTATTTTGATTCCCCAGCTTTATCATATTTACCACCAGCATTCCACCAGTCCAGCATACTAGTGTCCTGCCCAGTAAATCAGTCTTCAAGACTTCAAAGCCTCTTTTCCTCAAACCCAACTCTGTCCAGTCATCAAGCCCACCTTTCCACCTGCTACCAGCTGTCCAGTTTACCTTAAGAAAGCCCCCCCTCCTCCTCTTAAAGCCTACAGTAAGTCAAATATTAACTTCAATAATTTCGAAGGTAGTAGGAAGCTCTAACCCCCATTGATAGGCCCCTTTAGCATTAAACAGGTTCATGGAAACAATTCTGTAGAAGTGATACTGACAGAGGAAATATCAAGAAAGCACCCAGTATTCCCAGTCAGTCTAGTTAAACCATACCAATCTAGGACTGAAGAGGAACCAGTTACCCAACAACCAGTTCCCCTGATTGAGGTCCCACCTTCTGGACAACTGAAAATACACAAAATCCTGAAAGATAAAAAAGAAAGGATACAAGGAAAAGATACAAGACTTTATCTGATCAGATATAAGAACCAATCAGAGGATAAAGATGAATGGTTACCAGAAAATAATATCCCAGATGGAGCAATAAATCTAAGAAATTACAGAGTATCCAAGAGGTTATCCTTTTAAAAATTGTAGAAAAATAATTTTTTTCAGGAGACTTATCTTGGTGGTAGGGAATTTCAGCTTGCTACTATGACAGAGCAACCTGTCACAAGCATGTAAAAACATTAAAAAAATAATATTACACATAAAAATATATTACATCAAATAATAGTTAGAATATTATTTAATATTCTAAATCTAATCTAAGTTTACCCTAGGTTACCTCATTTACAGGTACCCTTAATTCATACTCCTTGACTATGCAAAATAGCTTTGAATAATTAGCAAGTCCCTTTGAAATACAAGGAACTCACATTAATATATGCTTATATACATTTACACATATTCTTAAACCCATTTCCCATCACAAAAAGAAGGTGTTGTTTAAATTGGGGGAGATAGTGTAAATTCTCTGTGCTTTACTCCAAACCCACGTACCGCTGCCCGCACAGCTTGAATCCAACCCAGGTGCCCAGGAGCCCGCACCAAGGTTGGATTACAAGCCCCCGCGCAACCTGTAGACCCCTCACAGGCTCCCCGCGTGGCACGCAGACACCAGAGCCAATAAAATAAATATTAAAGACAACAAAAAGCGCCCTAGTAAACTCTTTACATATGTTACATATGTAATGAGGATTACTAGGGGCTAGAATACATGATTAAACTGTTCTATATTATTTTATACAATAGAATAATTACAGTAATACTTAAACAACAATATCAAGACAAATCCTGCGTCTTCTTGTAAAATATCAATAAGCCACAGGAACTATTGAATACAAACCAGTACTAGTGAATTACTGACTGTAATGAACATAGTAATAAATAATATGCAAATAAATAACATACATTAAACTGTGGTGACTTATCCTTAAGACATAAGCTGCTGTAGCGTCCCCACAAGTTGGCCAATAATACCTACAGGGTCCCCAGAGGGATCTCAAGAATATTTAAGGAGCTCTTAAACCGCCCAAAGAAGGCTCCTCATGCTTCCAAATACCCACTATATTACTCACCACCATTTACTTTAGATACACATCTTAATCAACAGTCTGGTAAGTTCCTTAGTAGTTATTCTTTAGCCTTGTCTTCCCCAACAACACTGCAGTGTCCAACCAGCTCTACAATCCACCCGTACAGCGCCCAAAACTGTCTTTTTTAACCCCAAATATCCTCAAGCTTCCCTTAGGATTATTACTAGTGAGTAATAACCCTTTCCTTGAAGATATTCCCCCTTTTCTTTCCTGGGATTTAAACCACCCCTGTTCCTACAGGCCCCAGTGTTCCGGGTACCTAAATCCTCTGCAATTTTACGTGCAAGATACCTTAGAGGGATCTAAACCACCCCTGATTTTTCAGGCCCCTCTGGTTTTAATTATATTACATTTAATTAATTTAATTGTTACCTTTTTATCTCTATTTCTTTAAATACCAATTCCCCACATTTTTTGAGAATTCTACTCTTTTATCCCTTACCCAGAGTTATTATACTCTTACCTTTTACTTTGCACCACATGTAGCTATAAGGATTTATCCTTGACATCACGTAGGCTGACAAGAAAAGGGAAAGGGGAATTGATGATTATCTTTTTATTCTTTGTAGAAAGATTTATTTGAGTGCTCTGATGATGATTAATGAGCTCAACCTTGAAAAGTTGGGTAAGCTGTGCTAGAAAATGTTAAGAGAGCAACAACCTCCTCACACACTAATGAAACAGTGGAGAGAACACTGAATTAGTCAGACTAATCAGCCATAATTTTTAGACTGATAGTCAAGGTTCTAACACGGTAACCTGCTGAAGATGGTGATCTGACTCTCTGTGTGAAGACAGAGGAGAAAGAGAAAGGGGGAAAGAAGAGGAAGACAGAGAAGGAATACTTTCAGGGAAGAAAGATTCAAAAAGGGGACCAACTGACAATACTTGAAGTACTGGGTGAAAGAGGCCTTTTTGCTGTTAGAGCGGTGAGCTGTAACTTGGTTGAATCCTTGGGTTCCTGAGGTTGTGGCTATACACCAAATTCGAAAATTTTCAAGGTTTGCTTATGTCATCTTACATGTAGATGTGGTTGGCTGGACTTGTTTCACTTGCCCAGCAAGCTGTGGTGTAGATGATTTATTTAATTACTCTATGAAGGAGTTGAGCCATTACAAAGTGTTCAGTGAACACTATGGTCAAAATTTAATGAGGAAACAGAATTTGAAGTCAAAATGAGTGATGCCAAGGATAAATCCTTCTAGCTACACGTGGTGCAACATCCAAGGTAAGAGTATTAAAACTCAGGGTAAGGGATAAAAGGTTATAAATCCCAAAAGATATGGGGAATTGTGACGGAAAAATAGAGCAAAAAAGGGGTAATAATTATATTAAATAAATTTAATATAATTAAAAACCAGAGGGGCCTGATAAATCAGGGGTGGTTTAGATCCCTCTAAGGTATCTTGAAGTAAATGCAGAGGATTTAGGTACCTGAAAAACTGGGGCCTGTTGACACAGGGGTGGTTTAATCCCAGGAAAGGAAATGGGGGATTATCTTCAATAAAAGGGTTATTACTTACTAGTTGTAATCCTAGAGGGAGCTGGAGGATATTCTGGGTTAAAAAAGACAGTTTTGGGTGCTTTGATGGGTTGATTGTAGAGCTGGTTGGACACTGTAGTGTTGTTGGGGAAGACACGGCTAAAGAATACCTACTAAGGAACTTACCAGACTGTTTATTAAGATGTGTATCTAAAGTAAATGGTGGTGAGTACTATAGTGGGTATTTGGAAGCATGAGGAGCCTTCTTTGGGCGGTTTAAGAGCTCCTTAAATATTCTTGAGATCCCTCTGGGGACCCTGTAGGTATTATTGGCCAACTTGTGGGAGCTTTGCCCACATTTTGGCCATTTTGGCTTTATTGGTGACACTACAGCAGCTATTGCTTAGAGTACATGTCAAAAATTGATTTATTTTATCAGTTTATTATTTATTGTGTTAATTACAGTTTATAGTATATTAGTACTGGTTGATATTGATTAGTACCAGTGGCTTATTTGTATTTTATGATAAGCCACAGCACTTGCTTTATACTGTTGTTCAGTCAATACTGTAATTATTTTGGTGTGTATAATATTAATAACATAAAATAATTATTTATTCTAGTCCCCAGTAATCTTTATTACATGTCTAACATATGTAATGAATCTACTGGGGTGTGTTTTGTTGTTTTGAGTGTACCTATTGTTGACTTTGGTGTCCGCGTGCCACACTGAGAGCCTGTAAGGGGTCTGATGCTTGTGCGGGGGCATATACTCCAACTTTGGAGCAGGCATTCAGTCACGCGGGTTGAATTTTAAATTATGCGGACTGCAGTACGCGGGGTTTGAGTCAAACATGGTGGATTTACACTATCTCCCCCAATTTACACAACACCTCATTTCCGTGACTGGAAATGAGGTTTACGCATATGTGTATGTATATATAAGCATACAATAATGCAAGTGCCTTGTATTTATAAAGGTACTTGCTAATTATAAATTGCAAATTTACATAATTAAGGAGTGAGAATTAGGGGTACCTATGAGTGAGGTACCCTGGGTTAAGTTTAGCGTAGATTCAGGATATCAAATAATATCTTAGCTTTGATTTGATATTTGGTGTAATTTGTTAACAAGTAGTGTAAAAAGCTTGTGACAGGTTGCTCTGTCATAGTAGCAAGCTGAAATGATCAGAAAACATTTCTATCATAAATATTGGAAAATGATCTATCACCAGTTTTGTGAGTAATTTTACCATTCTATTTGATTGTTACCCTGATATGGTCAATTCAAATCTCAGTAGTATTATTATTTTTCTGTTCCACTTTAATCGCCATGTTCATTCTGAATGTCTTACATATTAGTCAGGAAGAACAGGCTTGTGTTCTTTAAAAATTTCAAAGAAGTCCTTGCAAACAAAATTCCAAGCAGCTTATTTGTATATTCAGTCAATTAAAACTTCTCTAGGGTGAGGTGTTGCTTTGAAAAGTTTTTTGTTTCTCAGACTCAAACAGAACCATTGATTGAAACGTATTATTGAATAATTTATAAAACCTGATTTCAGCGGTGGGTGATTTCAGGAAGGTTGACAATCCACTCAATGAACGTTTACTGGAATTGACCAGTGGCTCCGAGTTGTAGATGGTTGGACTTGATCCACAGAGTTTACACCCAGCCAGTGATAACTTTTGGGAAGTTCATGTAGATTTAAATGGGTAAAACAAGCTGAAAGTAGTGATGTGATGATTTATCTTCAAGCTCAAGAGGAATGAGTAAATAAAAGGGTGGTATTATTATCTTCTCTTCTGAAAGTCTGGGGATCAAGAGAGTTCAGAGGGTAACACTTTATATAAGGCTTGCCGAGTTTGACTAAATACAAGCATATTTAAAGTATGTTAATAATGAAAGGAGTCACATAAATTTGAAACTTAAGGACATTGCAGGTGGTCTAGTAAAATAATACGTTGGCCAGTCTAGGGGTGACTATGCTTTACTTTCCAGCTGACACCTGACACACTCCTACAGGGTGATTTTCTGGAGAGATTCCTACAAGGGTCTTGACCTTACAAGTTCCAAGATTAGAACAGATTCATGTGTGTAATATAGTTTCAGGGTGGCCTGAAATTTCCACCCACACAAACATGTTTTATCAACCTATGCTTTTTAATATCCAGGGCAATAACAATCCCTGCAACCAGCAGTGACCCATGGGGGTGTCTGCTTCATTGATGTGTCTGAAACAACTTCTGCCTTAGAATACTTCCTGCAGGACATTGATACTTCTTTCAGTTAGGCTGTTTGTTAAAATTATGAGAAGTGAGGGGTTATACATAATCTGCAAAAACAGAACATAAAACTATATTTCTTATGGTGGGTAAGGTTTTGGAAGCATAAATATATGCAGTTTTTTTTCTGCATGGAGCCATTCAATGCAAATCTGAGAGGACATAAAGCATAGCACCTTGCAGGTTTGAAATAATTCTTCATGCTTTCCCTTTTCTCTCTCAAAATGAAAAATATATGGTATGCAGGAATATATATCAGCTATCTTCTGCATTTCAATTGTATCTCAGCAATGGAAACAATCAAAAAACAAATGGGTATCTTGAAGGAAGACAAAGACAGTCTGGATGAACACACCTCAATAATTCCATTTTGGCCAGGTAACCCCTATTTTTGTACAAACTTCTGATTGCTTGAACATCTACTGACTACTCAAACAGATTATTCTCCCCAAATGGGAAAAGAAGTTCCCCCAAAAATCTTGAATTTATTTGGTCAGCTTGAACTTCCTTATTGATGATAGGCTTTGAATGACCCAAAGTAATTTTACTTCTGACCAGTAGTTCTTTTTTAATGACATATCCCAGATAATACTGTTGTTCCAGGAAGCGGAAAGAGGAGGAAAAATTCATTTTACCTTGGTTCAAACTCAAAAGAGATAATTTCAGAAGACATTACCTTTCAGAGGACTCCAAAAACACCAAGATTGGAGCTTGGTCTATTTTTGGGCCCCCCTTCTTTAGATGTCAGTACATTTGGGACTATTGGGAATTCAAATCTAAACGCCCAAATGTTCCATGGAAGTAGTAAGTCCACATATTTTGTTTTTTTTTGAGTTCCATTCTCCTAAATAACAAAGGAAATGTTTTTGGTGCAAAACGTTTGAATGCCCAAAATAATGGCCTGTTTTTGTGTCTTTGAGCCTCAAAAATGCAAGCTGAGACAATTTCAATGAGTGTCAATAATGTATTGGAAACAATTGTTCCAGATGAAATTGGGATAATTGATAGATCCAATAGCTTTGCAGAAATACAACAAGAAATCAATGACAATACAGAACAAATCCCAGCAGAAAATCAAAACATAATAAATTACTCAACTAATTCCAAGGCTGAGGAAAAAGACAGATCAATGATTAGTTCTCACTTCCATGATTTAGTCTTTGATCAGGACCCACAAAACAGTTCCCAAGAGGTGAAGTGGAAATCCAAGTTCTGGGCTTGGATTTCATTATGTTCAAGTCTTGCAGAGGATGAAATAGGCCATCATTGGGAACAAAACATACTATCCTTAAAACGCCTGAAGTATTACCTTCCTCCCAGCATCTGTTCTGATGATGAAAAAAGACTTATTGGAGGATCCCATCATGATATTAATGCAAGGGTCAGATTGAAAGAATTGATAGTTTCTATTTGGGCTTTGAACCATCAAGTTTTAAAGATGTTGGGAATTTCATCATCATCCTTCCAATATCCAATGGCACAACACATCATTGAAAAGTTTTTTATAGGTTTCATGTCAAAGTGTAAGAGATATCATATACACTGCAAAAATGGTAAGAATCCTCATGATCCAAAATTTGGTAAAACCATTAAAAAAATAGACATGTATAAAAAGGTTTTAGAAACACTCCATGCAAAGTCTGACATGAATGCCTACAAAGTATACCCACAAGATTTAAGCAAAAAACCACTTTTCATATCAAAACCACAGATGATGAGAAATTCTGTCAGCGGTGGGTTACTCCGGGGTGATTAAAATCCACTCGATGGAAATTTGCTGGAATTGACCAGCGGCTCCGAGTCGTAGATGGGGTTGAATCTGGTCCAAGAGTTTACGCCCAGCCGGTGATAAGTTTTGAGAAGTTCAGGCTTGAGGGTCCAGACAGTGATATGTAGATATGTTTTGGTCAAGCAAGCTGGAAGTAGTGATGTGTAGATGTATCTTTGAGCTCAAGAGGAATGGTAAATAAAAGTAGGTTATTATTATCTTCTCTTCTGAAAGTCTGGGGATCAAGAGAGTTCAGAGGGTACAACTTTATAAGAGGCTTGTGGAGGTTGACTAAGTACAAGCATATGTAAAGTATGTTAATAATGAAATGAGTGAAATAAATGTGAAACTGAAGGAAATTGCAGGTGGTGTAGTAAAATAATATGTTGGCCAGTCTAGGGGTGACTACATTTTACTTGCCAGCTGACATTTGCTACTACTAAAAAAACAATATAAAAAAAAAGGATAGAGCTATCATGTTAATCAAAGTAGTAAAGCAACCAGAGACCATTGAACCAGTACCAGCGCAAATCTGGTGTTCTTTGGGAAACATCATCAGGTAAGTCCTTGATTTTTGGTGGTGGTTCTCCCAAATCCCCTTCCCAAGCAAAGCCGGTAAACTGGAATCTCATGTGTTGAGTTGTACTTGCAGAATCAGGGGTCCTGTATTCATGAAGAATTGCAGTCAAGGTACCTTCCTTCCATTCCCAAACACCGAGCACTTTTCTTTCATTCAGTTTGTCAGATTCGAGTGAGAGGTGTTTGATGTGAACCTTTGTTGTTGTGGGAATGAACTTGTGGGCTTTTCTTGAAGTCGGTAACAGATCAGACACAGCCAGGTTAGACTTCAAGAGGGAGTATCGACTAGACCATTTCTTCACTTCGTTGTACTCAAAGACCTCATTGTCAACAGTTGGTTTTTCGTTGCCAACTAGTCCACCAATCAATTTTTCATCTCTGCGAGCTCGTTTAGGATGAAAGACTTTAGGTCTGTCGGACGCACAGGTTGGTCTTGACTCTTTCAATTCGGATCTCTCAGCAATTTCGGTTGGAGACGGTTGGTTCGGAAGCCTCTTCACTTTTGGACTGAGTAGTGGTTTTGGGTTCGACTGAGTCAGGTGTGCACCTGCTTCCGAGCAAGGTGACTGATATGTAACTTTCTTGTTTTTAGCAGCTGGATTGTTCAAGTTGTTATTCAGAGTCTTTCGGGTGGTCTTTGGAGGCAAAGTCTGGTTTTTAAATGAATTATCAAGGCTTTCAACTGGCATTTCTCCAGCAGTTCGTGGAAGCGATGGAGTTTTTTGTCTGTGTATCACCTGAGTTTGCTGCTGACCAATATGCGAAATGTCAACGACGTTGATAAGGTGTCGCATGACCTTAAACGAACGACTCCGAAGCGTTCCATGACCGCGATTGATGACTGGAGCCACACGTCCAGTATTGATGCTTATCTTGCAACTTGCTCCATCGTTAACGGCTATGGGAGTTCTAGGGTCCGCATTTGAAGCTGACGATAGAGTTAGGGTCTTCATGATCGATTCTAGGTCTTTTAACTTCTTCTGCATTCTATTGAACTCTTGTTTGAGGTCTTCAAATTTGACTTTGAAGGACATCAGGAGTTTGAAAGGGAAAAAAAAAGGTGACGATAGAAGGTTTTCCAATGAAGAAATAGAAAAGGAAGATGATTCTTGCTCCAAGGACAATGCGAGAGTGAATTCAATGGTGGTTGGATGATGACCGAGAAACAAAAGAGAATCTTCCGCTATTGAGTCCAATCCGCCAAATATTGTGATTTTACAATCTATTTAGAGGAGGATTTGAACATTGCCAATATTGTAGCAATTTTACTGGGATATTACTACAAAAATGAAAACCTTGAAAAGTGGAATTTGTGTATTTGCGGAGATCATGGATTTTTAGGGGTTGATAAATGCACGCCCCCCCGGGCACGCCCACGCCGAACGCACGCCGATAAAAAAAAAGGTGTGCTGCCCGCACGCCTTTTTTTTATCGGCGTGGGGGCTGCACGCCCATCGGCGTGCGAGACTTCAGGCGTGCGGTCGCACGCCCTGTTCAGAAAAGGGTGTGCGAACCGCACGCCCTTTTTATGTGTATAGGCAGGGGCGTGCCCCCTGCCTATACACATAAAAAGGGCGTGCGACCAACACGCCCTTTCTATGTATATAGGCAGGGGGCACGCCCCTGCCTATACACATGCTGATGTCATGCGTACACAACAATGTACGCATGACATCAGCTCCGGTCGAGGAGGCTGTACAACCTCCTCGACCGGAGGGGGCATCCCTCCGGCCGAGGAGGTTGTATGACCTCCTTGACCGGAGGGAATCCCCCTCCGGTCGAGGAGGTCATACAACCTCCTCGACCGGAGGGGTTGAGGAGGTCATACAACCTCCTCGGCCGGAGGGATGCCCCCTCCGGTCGAGGAGGTTGTATAACCTCCTCGGCCGGAGGGATCCCTCCCGGTCGAGGAGGTCATACAACCTCCTCGACCGGAGGGGGCATCCCTCCGGCCAAGGAGGTTGTATGACCTCCTCGACCGGAGGGATCCCTCCCGGTCGAGGAGGTCATACAACCTCCTCGGCCGGAGGGGGATTCCCTCCGGTCGAGCAGGTTGTATAACCTCCTCGACCGGAGGGGGATTCCCTCCGGTCAAGGAGGTCATACAACCTCCTTGGCCGGAGGGATGCCCCCTCCGGTCGAGGAGGTTGTATGACCTCCTCGACCGGGAGGGATCCCTCCGGCCGAGGAGGTTATACAACCTCCTCGACCGGAGGGGGCATCCCTCCGGCCGAGGAGGTTGTATGACCTCCTCGACCGGAGGGAATCCCCCTCCGGTCGAGGAGGTTGTACAACCTCCTCAACCGGGGGGCATCCCTCCGGCCGAGGAGGTTGTATGACCTCCTCGACCGGAGGGAATCCCCCTCCAGTCGAGGAGGTTATACAACCTGCTCGACCGGAGGGAATCCCCCTCCGGCCGAGGAGGTTGTATGACCTCCTCGACCGGGAGGGATCCCTCCGGTCGAGGAGGCTGTATAACCTCCTCGACCGGAGGGGGATTCCCTCCGGTCGAGGAGGTTGTATAACCTCCTCGACCGGGGGGATCCCTCCGGCCAAGGGGCTTGCAGTCCTCCCCGGCAGGGCGTGCGGCTGCACGCCCTCCTTGGGGGTGTCGCACGCCTGTAGATGGGCGTGCGAACTGCACGCCCATCTACAGGCGTGCCCACGCCCAAGGATGGGCGTGCAGGACGCACGCCGATAAAAAAAAGGCGTGCGGGTTGCACGCCTTTTTTTTTAAGGGCGTGCGTGGGCGTGGGCGTGCCCGGGGGGGCGTGCATTTATCAACCCCCTGGATTTTTCAAATTCATAAACAGCAGGAGCAGTCACTGGTTTTACAAGCAGACAGCAAAAGCTAAAAAATCAAAGAGCTATCAAGAATGTGTAACCCACCCAATGATTCCATGGAAGAATAAACCCCATGCAGATTTTTGCTGTACTCGAAAAGTTGGGTATGGAGTAATCAATGATTTTCAAAACTTAGTAAGAGATTATGTTGAAAAAGAACCAACTTCTTAAAAAAATCAAATCAAACTTTTTATTTCTTTTTTGGAATATGGTTGAAAGGATAATTCTGAAAAAACAAAGAGAACTGTGTTCATTTTTGATGTAATTTAGATATCCCCTATTGTGTTTCCATTTTTTGATCACTGGATTTTACTTCATGTTTATTTTTTTTTCAAGGTGATCTTTGGTTTTTTTTCAAAGATAAAAAGTGTGTCATCCAGCTGTACTAATGAAGAGCTCCAAGACGGTTTTTTTATAGATTAAATCAGGATTTTTGAATCCACTTTGGTCTTTCATCACTTTTGTGAGACTTAAAAAGGGTCCTGCAGGGTAAGAGATTGGGTTAAGTAAAATAGGAAGATATGGGGGCTTATGATGATGTAATCAGGAATTAGTCTATTACGAGTTGTATTTCTATTTTCCAACTGTTTTCATTTTCTACTCATCACATGTTATTTCTGTATCATCCAGGTCTGCTACTCCTGCATCTCCTCATCCATCCCAGGGCACTGAAAACTAGTCATCCCATGCCAAAGCTTGTTGAAATGTTCAAATATCTCACTTGCATGCTAATACCAATTTATCACTTCTGTATTCCCCATCATCCAGGTATTCTGCTCCTCCATCTCCTCATCCAACCCAGGGCACTGAAACCTATTCATCCCACTCCAAAGGTTCCACTTTGCACCTGCTGTTTCACACAGGGCCTGTGTCACTCACTGAGGATTAATAAATTCATGCCCCTGGCCGCACACCCATCAAAGAGGGGATGTTCACTCCAGAGGAATTCAGGATGCATGTCTGCTGTTTACTCCAGAGGAATTCAGGATGCATGTCCTGTTTTTGTGCATCAGCACTCCTCTGCAGTGGCAGGCCGCTCACATGCCTGCTGGAAGAGGGTCTTTTAGCCTGCATGCAGCTGGAAGGAAGGGTGTGCATCTCCCTACATATTTAGGATAAGGGTCTCCCATATGTTACATACATAGGCCCCCAGCCAGCCCCTAGATTCTTGACTAGAAGGTTCCCCTCTGGAAAAAGTGACCGTATTACCTTGTGAATTGTCGGGGTTCCCTCCAACCACCCAGAAGGATTCTCTTCTAGTAACGCAGGCTGTATAAGATTTTTGAACAGAGGGAACTCAAGAAATTAGGCCTTTGGAGTCAGAGAGAAGAGTTTTTAGGGGACAGACAAGAAATGATCCAGAAAAGGGAGGTCACCTTGCTACTAGTTCAGAGAAAACCTGACTAGAAAAAATACAACGCATAAGTAAATATATATATTATCACTCATCTAATAAAAGGTAATAAAAGAATAATGATAAGATAAAAAAACATAAGAAAGCAATATTTAAATAATAAATACATTATCACATAGTAACATTGTCACGCTTTGTGATTCCAAGGACTGGTATCCGTCTAGCTACACAAGGTGCAAGGCAAAAAACCAATCTAGAATAAGGGTTTTTGGGTGATTGTTAATATCATTTTTATTAATATAAGAGATATTAGAATTTTTTAGGAGGGGACTGCAAGCATGGGTGGTTTGGTTCCCTCCAAAGGTAATTGAAGACCTTAATAAACTGGGGCCTGCAAGCAGGGGTTGTTGAGATCCCAGTGGTAATAGTGGCTGAAAAGGGCCATAGATCCTGAAAGAGAAAGACTTACTGTAGGCTTTACGGGGAGGAGTAGGAACTGTTCAGAGGAAAAATGGACAGCTTGAAGTTGGAAAGGTGTGGTGGGCAGCTGGGCAGAGTTGGATTTGAGAGAAAGAGGCTTTAAGTCTTGAGGACTGATTTACTGGGCAGGATGCTAGTATGCTGGACTTGTGGAATGCTGGTTGTAAATATGATACAGCTGGGGAATCAAAATACAGGGGGAAGAAAGGGCCTCTTAGATGGCTTTCTGGAGCCCTGATGGCGAAACATCAAGTGTTATTTTGTCTATGGGAACGCTACAAGGAAGGAGTTATCCTTAGTAGAAATGAATGATATGATTTATCAAATTATGATATAATTTATGAAAATATTAAATGTACAGGCTGTAAATACTCAATAAAGCCTGTCAATCATCTAATGTAATCATCTGAGGGCGCTTCAAGAGCTGTTGGTTTGATATTCAACATGTATTGATCAATTGATCAATAAATATTTGACACCCATAATCAAGTTATGGTACAAATGTTTATTTCTTTTGAATTCAGTTATTTCATATATAAAGTTCTGTACCATGAGAATAATTTTCATAATTGACACTGCCAGCATAATTGCCTGAGTTGAGTTCATCCCAGTTAAACTAGGATGCAAAAAAACCAATTTATAGTAGGTTGACCTCAACCAATGATTATAAAAACAAGGGGGGTCCCTTGGATTTATATTTCATCAGTTGATTTCAACCAAGTTTAAATTTGTTAATTATTTGAAAAGCAACTATCCTGGGAAAAGTGTCACCATTTATTCTTTTCCCTTGATTAAAAGAGCTTGTCATTTATTTTAATTGTACAAGTTTCTTTTGACTCATTTGAAGTTATCAAATGTTTTCCTGCTCCCCTGTTTTGTGTCTTTCATGTATTATAGTATTGGTTAACTTATACAGTATGTATTTGTATGAGTGAACAATTTTCAGCCTCAGTGATGCCAAAGACTTGAATCTCTCTAGCTACACTGGTTGCAAGCAACAAACAGGTGGTAACACAAGGGTATGTGTCAAGGGGAAATGGGTAATGGTTGATTTAAAAGAAAAGTTTTTAATAAAAACAATCAAGTTTGTATTAAGGGAGGGGCCTGATTTACAGGGGTGGTTTATTGTGCCCTCCAAGGTTCTGTTCTTTTTGTTAAAAGAGTATGCCCAGACAGTAGTATACTACTGAAGTATATAAGGAAATAAGACTCACTAGTTCATCTCCAGGAAAGATAACTTGAGGAGGAGTATGACTGGCCTTGAGGCGCTCAACTACCTGGGTAACAGGTTGGTGATGATTTCTGAGAAATGTGAAAGGTTGTTGGATGAACTTCAGGTATAAAACAAGCAAAAACTGTACTATATAACAGGCTATAAGACTGGTTGATATGGTGGGTAAAAGCTGGTAAATGTAAATGAAGATGGCCATATCATTTCGTGGGAAGTAAGGGCTGTTTATATATCCATTCTGGGCTCTTGGGGGCGAAGCAGAAGCTCTGTTTTGCCTGGGCTAGTCTTCTACTAAGCCCTAGTTACCTGTATAACTGGTTTGGTTACAGTAGGGCTTAGTTACATGTTTCAAAAGGCCCAAAGTGGTTTAATGATCCCAGTAAGGTGATTACTTTCATTTCTTCCTTCCTTTTGGACCATTAGTATATTTAAAACCAACCAATTGGGCTATCTTGGCCTTAGTAGGAAAAGTATGGCCCCGGCGTTGGTTGTGGCTTTTATTACAGGTGCCAGGTACATGTAACTATGGAAATGATGATGTAACCCTTATATATGCATCATACTCGAACTCTATTAACCTTAATTACATAGTCTACTAGCATATATTTAAGGTTATGTAGATTTTTAAGTCATATGAAACTTGACAGTACTGCCAGCATAATTGCCTAGGATGAAGTCATCCAAGTTGTCAGCCTCTGTGATGCCAAGGAGTAATCCTTCTAGCTACACAGGGTGCAAAATAAAAGATAAAGAGCAATATAAAGCTCTGGGAGGATTTGTAAAAGGTAATACCAATAAGGATATGAGGTATGAGGGGTAAAAGATAATTAATTATATTAAATAAATTTAATATAATTAAAATTATGAGGGGCCTGATAAATCAGGGGTGTTTAATCCCTCAAAGTTATCTTGCAAGCAGAGGATTTAGGTACCTGAACACACTGGGGCCTGTAAACAGGGGTGTTTTAAATCCCAGATAAAAGATGGGGGGAGAATCTCAAGAGAAAGGTTTATCTACTTACTAGTAATAAATTACCTTTACAGACTTGAGGTTCTTCCAGGGGGAAATTGGGCAGTTGGAAGCGCTTGGAAAGGTTGTTGGAAGAGCTGGGTGGACACTGGGCAATTTCAGGGGATTAAGAAGGGGCTAAGAGACAGATACTAGGACCTTACCAGACAGAATAACAATTGTAAAGCTATGTAAGTGGGCAAAGGTTGTAGTATATATGTAAAAGCATGATGAGACAAAATACAGGGGGAACAAGGGCTCCTTAAATGCCTTTCTGGAGCCCTGATGGCGAAACACAGGATGTATTTTTGGCTATGGGAACATTTAAAAGGAAGGGGTTAAGATTTAATACAAATGTATGTTGTTGTTTAATCAAATTTCCATATGTACAGGCTGTCTACTATGGGTACAGCCTGTCTAAGCTCTTTTTCTGGAATCTTGAGGCGCTTCTGAACCTCTGACAAGGTTTGTTAGATGTGTTGATCAAAGGTTTTAATTACATGTCAAAATGTGT
Organism: Puccinia hordei; assembly: GCA_007896445.1. Taxonomy (NCBI): domain Eukaryota; kingdom Fungi; phylum Basidiomycota; class Pucciniomycetes; order Pucciniales; family Pucciniaceae; genus Puccinia; species Puccinia hordei. The sequence continues at coordinate 103,116 of RDRW01000455.1, forward strand.
TGATTAAATATCACATGTACCTGTTGATCACATTTGTCAGAGTTTAATTATTTTGTATTGTGTACAATGTGAAATACATGTATTTGTTTGTTCTGTGGGCGCTTCAAGAGCTTCTTGTTTTATCCCTGTCATGCAGGCTCTTTGGGAATGCATGACTGCAGAGATGTCAGCCTTAGAGACAATAAGTATGTCCTAAACCTACAGTTAGGCCAACATTTATTGCCCTAAAGACTTCAAAATAAACCAAAGTCCCCTAGAAAAGTGAAATAGAGCCTTGTAGCTTATGTAATAATGGATAACCCATAATAAACAAAACACATACCTTATAATATGTGAAACTTATAGGATAATTACCTTATCCTTGGAAAGATACGGATTATAGTCTAAAGGGAAGACATAACCCATAGAAGACACTGTAACACATATTGTAACAGTAAAAATGAATGTTTTCTACTTTGAGACTAGTGGCCATTCCAGATTGAGAATGCCAAGCCACTAGTTTCTACACTAGGCCCCAAATACCATGTGTCAGATTGATTACAGGACACATGGTCTACGTACAGCTTAAGCCCACATGGTAATTCAACAAGGAGGTTGAGAATTACACATGTACTTATACAGGCACCAAAAGCTCCCAGCCAAGTACTATTTAAAGAAGTACTCTAAGCTGATGGAAAGAAAACATACAAAAACACACCCATTACTGCCTTCTTGGTTTTTCACCCAGATTTCTCAGTCACCAATTAGAATTACATTCTTATTATTGCCTTAAAAAACTTTCTCCTCTTTTGGTTAAACAAACCCAACTACCCTTAAAGTGCTTTATTGCAGACCTATATTCTAGGTTGGAGGTTGTCCTTTGGCAACTTAGCTCCTTTTATCATAAAGTTGAGCTTGAGTTCAACATACTCATTTTTTGTTAGCTGCTACAAAGCTTTTTTTCCTTGTGTCCTGTTGTCACTAAAGAGACCCAGGCTCACAAGAGATCTGTCAATCAATAATTTCCCACTACGGATGTAATATATTTATTATGAACAGTTGTTCAATTGTTATTTTCAGAAGGTTCTCATGTTATTTCCTTCCTCTGGTTCGTGGTATTTGTCCTTCTGAATCATCCTTAGTGTACTTTAGTATTTAATTAAAATAAAATAAATAAATAAATAGATAATATAGTATATTACTAGTATTATATACTTATATTATTAATGTCATATGTATTTATTTATTATGTTCTTATTTAAATACATTGTTATTTCGTGGTTTTTTACATGTATTTATGGTTTTTATTCTGTATTTTAATGTATAATAATTAATTCAGCGCTTTAGTGGTAATACTCTTTCAAGTTGTTTTACTACTAGAAGTTTTAAGTTATCTGGGGTACTTTGGCTGAGGTACCCTAGGTTATTTTACACGCTCTTTAAGATTATGAAATAATATTTCTATTTATCTTATTATTTATTAACATATTCATTGTTTTATACTTAATATTGTATTTGTTTATTTATTATTAATTTACTATGTAATAATGTATTTATTATTTACATATTACTTTTTTATGTTGCTTTATCTTATTATTATTCATTTATTACTCTTTTTTAAATGATTAATACTATGTTTTTTATTTTATGTTTATTTTTGTTCTAGTCAGGTTGTCTCTGAACTAGTAGCAAGCTGACACCAGTTAAACTGGGATGCACTCAACAAATTTAAACTTGGTTGAAATCAACTGATGAAATATAAATCCAAGGGAACTCCCTCGGACTTATATTTCATTGGTTGAGGTCAACATACTTTAAATTGGGTGTTTGCATCCTAGTTTAACTGGGATGAACTCAACCTAGGCAATTATGCTGGCAGTGCAGCCTTGTGAAGGGATACGAAGGAGTAATAATTACGGGGTACTTTTGCTGAGCTACCCTAGGTTAATTTACATGTAGATTCAGAATCTGAAATGATATTCCAAGTTTTCTTTATACTTTAGAAGTTATATCTAGATTCTGTGTTATATGTTTTGTTTTAATAATTTATTTTGAAACAAAAGACATAAGGTGTGCATTCTTTTGAGACTAAGAATATAAGTTTTATATTGGTATAATTTGCTATGGTCAGGTTGTCTCTGAATTAGTAGAAGGCTGAAAATGAGGTTGTGTTACCTAAACATCTTAGGAACTGTGGCATCTGGGAAGGTGCAGCTGAGAAATTGCTGGCGCTGACAGAGTTGTCTGGTGTGGATGGCCCTAGGGACAAACGTTTGGCGGGACTACCAACCGTGTTTGGGGATCAGGATTTAGGTGTGAAACTCTGTGCACTACCTGCCAAGTTTGCTGACCTCTTTTCTCCCATAGCTAAAGCCTTGACAAGCAAACACGTAATTGAGCACTTTGTTGATACTGGCACGGCAACTCCTATTTACCAGCCAGTTTGTCAGTTATCTCCAGCTCTTTTGGTGATGGCTTACTGGGCACATTAACAAGCCCACTAATTTCTGCAGGATGATGACACATATATTGTGGGATTTCATCAAATTTTTTGTTACCTGGACAACATCTTGGTCTACTTGGCATCAGAGGACAAGAATCTTGCACATGTAAGGCAGGTTCTCCCAGTCCTTCAGGACAAGTAGTTAAAATTTTCAGGAGCTAAATGCTCCTTTGGCTTACATGAGATCCAGTATGTGGGTCATGTGGTTGGGTTTAATACCATATGGCTGTCAGATTGCTGTAATCTACTCCACTTATTGTGGCGTGTACAGTAAGGAATAAAAGAATATTTTACACTTGAAAAGTGTAATAAGTAAGATAACTATAGCAATAATTACTTAAGTGTTGTAACAACACTAAGTACCACAGAATAACAGGTTATTACCCTGCTGCCAAAACTTCTGTTGAAGGAATAAATCCTCAGAAGGGCTAACCAGATTAAGACACAGTTCTTCCAATCAAATTAAAGAATATTTAATTTATTGGGGGGGATTTGTTGAGGAATTTTAACTATAAGATAGTATATAAATTATAGAGGCCAGTCCTCCTTACTTACAGGAGAAGGTAAGCGCCTTTGTAGCTTATAATAAGTTATCTAGTGTGTGTTAAAATCTATGGGGAGGTTATCTTCAATTTAGTGGAGAAAACCTCTTCTTAAATAATAAATTAATTATCATTTCACATGCTTCTTGGAAGCAGTGATCAGGATAAGATCACTAGGTAGATGTCAACTTGCTACTATGACAGAGCAACCTGCCACAAGTTGTCTACAAAAATTATTATAAAATACATAGAATATCAAATAATAGTTAGAATATTATTTGATATTCTGAATTTCCACTAAAATTAACCTAGGGTACCTCACTCACAAGTACCCCTAATTCTCACACCTTCACTATGTAAATTAACTAATAAGAATTGGCAAGTACCTTTTAATAAAAATGGCACTTGCATTAATTAATGCTTATATGTACATATACATATGCGTAAACCCCATTTCCAGTCACGGAAATGAGGTGTTGTGTAAATTAGGGGATATAGTGTAAATATACCGTGTTTTACTCAAACCCCGCGTACCGCAGTCCGCATAACCTTAAGTTCAACATGCATGACTGAAAGCCCGCACCAAAGTTGGGATATAAGCTCCCGCGCAAGCATCAAGCCCCTTAAAGGCTCTCAGCTTGGCACGCGGACTCCACAGTCACTCAAATCAGCAAAAACACGCCCCAGTGACCTCATTACACATGTTACATATGTAATGAAGATTACTGGGACTAAAATAATTAAATATATTGAATGGTATCATTTATTTATTTATTTATACAAAACATATTGAGTAAAAAAAAACAGTACAATACTGTGGCTTATTGTCAGCTTGCTACTAGTTCAGAGACAACCTGACTAGAACAATAATAATAATAATTAATTAATATTAATAAAAATACATATGAAAGAGACATTATTACACAAGTAATAATGTAATATAAATTATAATAAACTTAAGAAACAGATAACATGTGTGAATATAAACATTATTACATAGTAATAATGAAATAAACAAATATAATAAATAAATAAATAATAAAATAAGTAATAACTCATTAACCAATGAGATAAGTGAGAATATTATTACAAATTCTGAAAGAGCAAGTAAAATAACCTAGGGTACCTCAGCCAAAGTATCCTAGAAAACTTACTCCTTCTAATAATAAAATTAACTTAAAGAATATTTCTACTAAGTGCTAAAAATACTTACTAGGTATAAACATATGTAATATGAGAGTATTCTAGTAAGTAGAAGTCCTTAAAATACGGGATAATAACTTAAATAAACTATGTAATTATCCTTTAAACATATAAATAAAATATTAAATAACATTTGACATAATTACCACACTGTTTTTTAGTCTTTGTATTATTATTAACTTCTACAAATACATACTGTATAAGTTAACTAATATCATGATACATAAAAGACACGAAAAGGAGGAGAAGGAAAACATTAGAATACTTCAAATAATCCTGAAGGAACTTGTACAATTAAAATAAAATGACAAGCTCCTTTTAATCACGGGAAAATAACAAATGCTGACACTTTTCCCAGGATGTTTGCTTGTCAGATAATTGAATGGAGAGCTGTAAAAGCGCCCATCATGCAAGCATGACAAGAACTCTCATGGTACAGAACTTTATATATGACATAACCAAATTAAATACAAATAAGCTTATGTACTATAATTTGATTATTGATTTTAAATATTTATTGATCAAATGATCAACACATGTTGTACATCAAACTAAGAGCTCTTGAAGCGCCCTCAGATGATGTCTAAAGATGATTGACAGGCTGTATTAATTATTGACAGCCTGTACATGTAATAATTTGATAAATTACATCATTTATTTCTACTGGGGATAACTCCTTCCTTGACATGTTCCCATAGCCAAAATAACACTTGATGTTTCGCCATCAGGGCTCCAAAAAGGCATTTAAGAGGCCCTTTCTTCCCCCTGTATTTTGATTCCCCAGCTTTATCATATTTACACCCAGCATTCCACCAGTCCAGCATACTAGTGTCCTGCCCAGTAAATCAGTCTTCAAGACTCCAAAGCCTCTTGTCCTCAACCCCAACTCTGTCCAGCCTTCCAGCCCACCTTTCCAACCGCTTCCAGCTGCTCAGTTTACCATAAGAAAGCCCCCCACCTCCTTCCCTCAAAGCCTACTACAGTAAGTCTTTTCCTACTAGGAGTTGTGGCCCTTTCTTAGCCACTATTTCACTGGGACTAAACACCCCTGCTTGCAGGCCCCAGTTTTAAAGGTTCAGTTCTCTGCTTTTAGCACGAACACCTTTGGAGGGAACTAAACACCCCAGCTTGCTGGCCCCTCCATAAATCTTTGATCTTTTAAATATTAATATAAAAGATCAAAAACCCCTTTTTTGCCCATATTTTTTGCCTTGCACCTTGTGTAGCTAGAAGGATATCAGTCCTTGGCATCACAGAGCGTGACACTTATTATGAATACTAATAAGCCACTAGTATTAAATCCACAACAAATAGTACTAATTTACTACAGACTGTACATCAATATGAATGAATAAATATCATAATAAAATCAATTGGTGACATGTATTCAAAGCAATGGCTGCTGAAGCGTCACCAAGAAAGCAAAAATGGCCAAAATGTGGTCCAAAGATCCCACAAGTTGGCCAATAATACCTACAGGGTCCCCAGGGGGAACTCAAGACTATTTAAGGAGCTCTTCAACCGCCCCAAGAAGGCTCCTCATGCTTCCCAATACCCACTAACAACCTTACCCACTTATTATTAGATAAACATCTTTATAAACAGTCTGGTAAGCCTCTTAGTAGTTATTCTTTAGCCCTGTCTCCCCCAAAAACTTCACAGTGACCATCCAGCTCCACCAACCATCCATCAAAGCGCTCCAAACTTTCCAGTTTTACCCTGAATATCTCCAAGATCTCTCAAGGTTTATTTGTCAGCCTCCCTGATGCCAAGGACAAGTCCTTCTAGCTACAGGTGGTGCAAGGATATATGGAAAGAGTATATTAACTCTGGGTAAGGTACAATGTTACAATTCCCAAAAGATATGGGGGAATTGTGACGTAAAAATTGAGAGAAAAATAGGTTAATAATTATATTAAATAAATTTAATATAATTAAAAACCAGAGGGGCCTGATAAATCAGGGGTGGTTTAGATCCCTCTAAGGTATCTTACAAATAAATGCAGAGGATTTAGGTACCTGGAACACTGGGGCCTGTTGGAACAGGGGTGGTTTAATCCCAGGAATGGAAATGGGGGAATATCTTCAAGAAAAGGGTTATTACTTACTAGTAATAAACCTTGAGGGATCTTGGGGATATTCTGGGTGAAACTGGACAGTTTGCAGCGCTTGGAAGGATGGTTTGTGGAGCTTGATGGGCACTGTGAAGTTGTTGGGGAAGACAGGGCTAAAGAATAACTACTAAGAAGCTTACCAGACTGTGTTATAAAGATGTATATATCTAATAAGAAGTGGGTAAGGTTGTTAGTGGGTATTGGGAAGCATGAGGAGCCTTCTTTGGGCGGTTGAAGAGCTCCTTAAATAGTCTTGATTTCCCCCTGGGGACCCTGTAGGTATTATTGGCCAACTTGTGGGATCTTTGGACCACATTTTGGCCATTTTTGCTTTCTTGGTGACGCTTCAGCAGCCCCTGCTTTGAATACACGTCACCAATTGATTTTTTATTAATGTATTTTATTATTTATTTATTTACATTGACTTACAGTCTGTAGTACATTAGCACTGTTTGTTATAGATTTAATACTAGTGGCTTATTTGTATTTATAATAAGCCACAGTATTGTTTGTACTGTTTGTTCAATCAATGTATTGTACAAATAAACAATACCATTTAATATATTTAATTGTTTAGTCCCCAGTACTCTTCATTACATATGTAACATATGTAATGAGGTCACTGGAGCGTGTTTTTGTTGATTTGGGTGTACCTGAGTGACTGTGGAGTCCGCGTGCCAAGTTTGGGAGCCTGTGAGGGGCTTGATGCTTGCGCGGGGGCTTATATCCAACTTTGACGCGGGCTTTCAGTCACGCGGGTTGAACTTGAAGTTCTGCGGACTGCGGTACGCGGGGTTTGAGTAAAACACGGTGTATTTACACTATTTCCCCTAATTTACACAACACCTCATTTCCGTGACTGGAAATGGGGTTTAAGCATATGTGTATATATATATAAGCATTAATTAATGCAAGTTCCTTTTTGTTAAAGGTACTTGCTAATTATTCTTTGCTAATTTACATAGTGAAGGAGTGAGAAATAGGGGTACTTGTGAGTGAGGTACCCTAGGTTATTTTTAGTGTAGATTTAGAATATCAAATAATACTCTAACTATTATTTGATATTCTATATTTTTTATAATAACTTTTGTAGGAAACTTGTGACAGGTTGCTCTGTCATGGTAGCAAGCTGACATTCCCTACCACCAAGATAAGTCTCCTGAAAAACCAGTGAGTTTCTAATCAAAGACAAAATTTAAGGAAAAAATTTCAAGAGGACCTCTTGGATGCCCTATAACTTCTCAGATGTATTGCTCCATCTGGGATATGATTTTCAGGTAACCACTCATCTTTATCTGCTGATTGGTTCTTATATCTGACAAGATAAAGCCTTGTGTCTTTTCCCTGTATCCTTTCTTTTTTATCTTTCAGTATTTTATGTACTTTCAATTGACCAGAAGGTGGGACCTCAATCAGGGGAACTGGTTGTTGAGTAGCTGGTTCCTCTTCAGTTCTAGATTGGTACTGTTTTACTAGACTGACTGGGAATACTGGGTGTTTTCTTGATAGTTCCTCTGTCAATATGACTTCCACGGCATTTTTTCCGTGAAGTTGTTTAATGGTAAAGGGACCTATAAAAGGGGGTTTCAGCTTCCTGCTACCTCCTAAGTTGTTGAAGTTAATAGTGGACAAAAGGACCTTATCTCCTATTTTAAACTCAGGTTCTTTGTGGCTTTTATCCCATCTCCCTTTTTTATATTCTACTGCTTCCTCTACGCATTTCTTAGCATGTTGTTGGGTCAGATCTAACATATTCTTGAAATCTAGTGCTGTTGGATGCAGGTGGGGTAATTTATCATTCAAAGTGTCTTTGGGCATGCGTGGTATCCATCCTCTTTCTAAGACATATGGAGCTTCTTTGGTGGAGGAATGTTTACTACTATTATAGGCAATTTCCAATGCTGGTAGTAGACTAACCCAATCATGAGTGTATCCATCATGATTCTTAAATTCAAATCCAAAAGAGCAGAATCTACGTAACATGTCTTCTAGAGTTTGTATCATTCTTTCTGCTAGTCCATCTGTCTGAGGGTGGTAAGCTGTGGAGAAAGCTAGTTTAGTACCAAGCATGTCATGTAGGTTCCTCCAGAATTCTGAAGTAAATTTGGGGTCTCTGTCACTAATTATAACTTTGGGTATACCTACATCAGCCATAATCCTATTCCAAAATAACAGGGCAACTTCCATGGCAGTATCATCTTTATGGTTAGGTATGAACCTGGCTCTCTTGGAGAATCTGTCTACAACTACTAGTACTGAGTTATCAAGGCCCATCTACTTAGTCCATCTGCATTTTTGTGCTTGGCTCCTGATTTATGAATAATAGTCATATGTCCTCTATACTGCTGAATTGCAATTTGCCATCTGAGCATATGTCTATTAGGGGTCGTCATATTCATCAATGTTTTTACAGCTGTGCAGTCAGTTACCACTAGGAAGTTAGATCCTTCAAGATAGTAATGCAACTTTTCCAGAGCCCAAACAAGTGCTAAAAATTCCATTTGGCTTGCTCCATATTTCTTCTCAGTACTCTTGATTTGTCTTGAGATGAATAGAATGGGTTTCTCTGCAGGTTTATCCTCTATCATGAATTCCTGATGAAGGTCTGCTCCTAAACCATCTAAACATGCATCAATATACAGGATAAATGGTTTAGTATAGTCAGGTTGAGCCAAAACTGGTGCAGTAGTCAGGAGTCTCTTTAACTCTTCATAATTTTGTACTCTATCATAGGTCATTTCAAATATTGTATCATGATTACAGAGTGCGTAGAGGCTTTTACTTACATTTGCAAAGTTGGGGACATGTTGGCGGTAATAACTACAGAAACCTAGAAATGACATAATTTCTGTTCTATTCTGAGGCATGGATTTCATTAATACTGCTGCTACTTTATTTTGGTCTATAGCTAGAGAAAGACCTGAGACTACTCTTCCTAGTGCTTTAAGTTCTCCATATCCAAAGTTACACTTTTTGATGGACATTTTTAATCCTGCTTTTATGGCAGTTTGGAGTACTATATTGATCTTTTCTATGTGAGTTTCCCAGTCATCAGAGTAAATGATAATGTCATCTATATATACCATCATCCAGTTCTGTCTAATGAATGAGCCAAAAATGGAGTCCATCATTCTTTGGAAGTGTGATGGTGCGTTCTTTATGCCAAAAGGCATTCTGAGGTATTCAAAAATCCCTAGGTGACATATAATCCTCAGGAATTTCCTACTCTCAGGCGCTATGGGGATCTGATGGAACCCTTTCAGTACATCCATAGTGGTGATATACTTGGCCTTGGATAAGTTATGTAATGAATGGTCTATCCTGGGTATAGGATAGTAGTCAGGTCTGGTGTAGTTATTTAGAGCACGGAAATCTCCCACCATTCTTGACTTCTCATTATGCCAAGCAATTATTACAGGTGTGGTTACTTCTACCTGTTCATTATGTCCAACTTTTCTCAGGACTTTGAGTTCTTGTAGCTCTTTGATGTGTGTTTCCAGAGCTTCTCTTGATTTGGGGCTGGAGGGGTATGGTGGTCTCCTTAACTGTGGGGGATAAGGTTTGTCAATATTAAGTTCCAATTTCATGTCATGGCCTTTGATGTTACCAATTGGTTCTTCTGTGGTACAGAAAGCTTCTTTATGTTCAAAACAAGTTTTCAACACATCCACCTTTTGTTTCTCACTTAAGATGTCACTGACAGCAGCTTGTGATAAATATTCTTTCTGAAAAGATAGTAGATCTTGTTGGATTTCAACATTATTAATGACATCTGGTATTTTGATGTTAATGTTGCAGATCTGGAATTTTCTTTTCCAATCTCCACCAATAGTGTAGAATCTATCTTTGCTCTGGAAAATATCTATACCATACATACAGAAAGCATCATTACCTAGGATCAGGTAATCACATACTGCATCTTGTAACACTACAAATTCAACAGATAACCTAAGAGATCCTTTAGAGTGAGGAAACATTAGAGGTATGGATACTACTCCAATAGGTTTCATGGCTGAGTTGCAACTACTGAACTTGGCTTTTGGCATGGGCATTAAGTTATCTCTCCATCTGAGGTAACATTCATCCAGAAAGGTACTACTGGCACAAGAACAGAAAGCTCCTACGTCAAGGAGTACTCTTATTTCTTTGTTGACAAACAAGACAGTAGTATAACTAGTTTTCCCCATGGTGTAACTCATACCAGCTTCAGGTTTATTGGTGAGTAACTTAGCGTCAGATATATGACCAATTTTCATGGAGGGATCCCATTTTTGTGGTAAATTAGAATCACCATGTATAGCATTAATGGATAATTCATCCCCAATGTCAGCTTGGATAACTGAAATTCTCATCAAGTCTTCTTCAGCAGGTTCATCCATGACTATTTCAAACTGGGAATGGGTATCTTCTTCAGTTTCTGATGGGGTGTTCATTACTACCATATTTACTTTTTTACGCATATTGGTACATTCATTTTTCCAATGACCCTTTTCTCCACCCTTGAAACACTCAGGAGTAGCAGTTTTCTTGGGGATTTCAGTTGAGTGGCTAACCTTGGTGGATTCTGTTTGGAACTCTTTTCTTTCAGGGATGTTATTTCTGATGTACTTTTTGTTCCATCCATTAAGGACCACCATTTCATTTAATACACTGCTGAATTCTGTCAGGTCTACATCTAGTGAGGGGAATCTACATCTCATTATACTCTCAAGATTTCCTTTACATTGACTCAGTAATCTGTTGTTGGCTTCTTCATCAGAGACTCTGTCATACACACATTCAATCCTTCTTCTTTGTTTCAAACACCATTCAGAAGCTGTTTCTGTGGTTGGATCAAAGTAGTCCTTTTCAAAGGCTTGGCGCTTTTCATTTTTCCAGATTCTGGTGCCAAACTGGGCTTTGATTAATTCTTTCCATACTGACCAGGATTGGTGTCCTACAGCTTTACTTTTGGTAATAAACCAAGTAGAAGCCATTCCTTCAAAGAGTACAGTAAGTCTTGAAGTGATGACTTCATCATCAGCTTGGTAAGTCCTTACTATATGATCAATGTATTCTATGAAACTCATGTGGTCATATTCTCCTTTACCATCAAACTTGGGCCAATCTTTTAAGGGGGGCATAAGTTTGTGTATAGCAGTCATATCAGAGTTTCTGTAAGGTGTGGACATTCTGGTATCTTTGGTCATAGGTCTATTCTGCATAAAAGGATTGTTATACCTGGGTTGGACACTATTGGTATTGGGGGCGCTATGTTTTTCTTGAGGGACAATGTTGGGACTCAAGTATTGGAGATTCTTATAAGGATTATTTTGTTTCTCCTCTTTGTTGTTATAATAATTAGAATTAATATTGATGTGAGGAGCTTCATCTCTGTCAAGATACGTGGTGGGTTTACTGTCAGGTACCTTGTCACCATACTTATTCCAATTGTTTGTTGCTTGATTAACCATCTCTTCTTCACTGTATGAGCTGCTGGGTCTATGAGGCTCGTGGTATTGTGGATTTATTTTCTCCTCTTTCAAGGATTCTATACCTGAGATGATAGTTGTTAATTTTGAAATTACATTATCTTTTAATTTCAAGGATTCAATTTCAGAAGTAAGGACAGATAATTTGTTGTTCACTTGTTCCTCTAGTTTCTCAAATTTTGTATTAAAATTGTTATTAAGATTTATAATTAAATCTTCTAATTCATTGTTATTTGTTTCATCCTTTTTGAGGGAATTAATAACATATTCTGCCATTGTTACCTGGGAAGTTTGCATTTCTTCAAGAACATCTAAAGTGTCATTTGTATTTTTGTTGATTTCTTTTGTTATTACTTTAAGATTCTCTCTGGTTTTGTTAAGTTCCATCAACATTTCACTATGATGTACTGGTAACTCAAGGGGCAAAGGTTTGTCCAATGTTTGCAAAACTCTCATGGTACGCGCAGTAATATTGTCTTTAATTTCTTCTAAGCTTGTATCTATTTTATTAATAATTATCTTTAGATTTGCTTCATTATTAATATCTAAAGTGTTTAAATTATTATTAAGGGCTTCAATAGAATCAAACAAGGAATGTATTACAGAGGGTGCTACTCTATGTTCTTGTAGAGATTGGCCGCAATCAGAAGGAGATCTGTGGCCTTCTTCCACTTGACTGGGTCGTCGAAGTTGATGGAGGAGGAGCTTTTGTTCTTCCCTTTGTCCAATTTCTTGAACTTCAGGGTTTGCTTTATTGGAGGCGCTGGGAAGTGGATTTTCTTTTCCTCCCAGGGGTTCCAACCTTTTACATAGCCCTCTATCTCGTCGTTGGGGATCAACTTCTGGAGAGCCTTCTGACTGTCTTGTGCCGTAGTCAGCAAGGCTCTCAGCTCTTCTTTAGGCCCCTGCCTTAAGGAGGCTTGGCACTGTGTCCAAATGGAAACGTGCTCTTTCACCCGGTGTCTGATCTGTTCTTCTTTCGAGAGGACCTGGATTTCCGGGGTGGAAGGGGGTTTCTGGGTAGCTGCCAACGAATCTGGGGGTCTCTCGTCGACGTCCATGGGGGTTTCTGCTTCCGTTTGGGGAGGCGGGAGCTCTTGGGGCGTCACTGAGAGCTCTTGGGGAGTTGGGGTGGCCTCCGGCGTGGCTGGGACTGGGCCTTTGCGCGCTATGTTCGTCATCTGTAGATTCTTGACGCGCTGGTGCAGTTCCTTGGCCGCCGCGAGCTCTTGTTGGACAGGGTAGGAGACCTCGAAGTTCTGGTTTGGTCGACCTGGTGGATTTAGCCATTGTAAGTTATTTTTATTATGTATTTTTATATGTAATAAGTACTTACTGGGCTGGTTTTCCGCGTCGACGGTGGGAACAGTCTCTGCTTGGGTGGGGTTTTCAAAGGAAGCCACTGAAAGGTGATGTGTAAGTGCGGTGGAGATATCTGTTAAGAAAAGAATGGTACGTACTTCTTTCCTGATATCTTTCCTTAGCTATCCTTTCTTTCTTCAGTTTTAATCCGCGTAGATAATTATGAAGGGTTATTTCCGCTTCAAGGTTTCTTTCTTCTCTAAGGTGAGAATGGTAAGCGGCGAGGATTATTCTTTCTTCTTCAGTGAGAAGGTCCCAATCTGTAGGGCGGTAGGTTCATATCTCTTCCTCTTTTTTGAGGCGTAAAATTCGAAGGTAATGCTGAATAAGGGTGGCGTTCTCTTGTAGACTCACTGTACACGCCGCAGATGTAAAAAAAATAAGGAATTGTAAGTATTTTAATACTGTAATTTTTTTAGAATTTTTTTATTAGTATGTATATTAATTGTATTAAAATAAACAAATATAAAAACTTACGATTTTTTGTTATTTTTTTGTTGGGTTGGTTTTTTGTAAAAAAAGATAAAGTAAAAACAGTTTTTTGTTAGTTTTTTTGAATTTTTTTATAGGATGAGGATTTTATAAAAAAGGTGATAATTTTTATTGGTTTTTATATGTATTTTTTAAATAAAAAAATAAAAAATTACAGGTTTTTTTATTTCAAAAATAAATTTGAAAAGTTCCCGGACAGACCCCCAATTGTCAGCCTCCCTGATGCCAAGGACAAGTCCTTCTAGCTACAGGTGGTGCAAGGATATATGGAAAGAGTATATTAACTCTGGGTAAGGTACAATGTTACAATTCCCAAAAGATATGGGGGAATTGTGACGTAAAAATTGAGAGAAAAATAGGTTAATAATTATATTAAATAAATTTAATATAATTAAAAACCAGAGGGGCCTGATAAATCAGGGGTGGTTTAGATCCCTCTAAGGTATCTTACAAATAAATGCAGAGGATTTAGGTACCTGGAACACTGGGGCCTGTTGGAACAGGGGTGGTTTAATCCCAGGAATGGAAATGGGGGAATATCTTCAAGAAAAGGGTTATTACTTACTAGTAATAAACCTTGAGGGATCTTGGGGATATTCTGGGTGAAACTGGACAGTTTGAAGCGCTTGGAAGGATGGTTGGTGGAGCTTGATGGGCACTGTGAAGTTGTTGGGGAAGACAGGGCTAAAGAATAACTACTAAGAAGCTTACCAGACTGTGTTATAAAGATGTATATATCTAATAAGAAGTGGGTAAGGTTGTTAGTGGGTATTGGGAAGCATGAGGAGCCTTCTTTGGGCGGTTGAAGAGCTCCTTAAATAGTCTTGAGTTCCCCCTGGGGACCCTGTAGGTATTATTGGCCAACTTGTGGGATCTTTGGACCACATTTTGGCCATTTTTTCTTTCTTGGTGACGCTTCAGCAGCCCCTGCTTTGAATACACGTCACCAATTGATTTTTTATTAATGTATTTTATTATTTATTTATTTACATTGACTTACAGTCTGTAGTACATTAGTACTGTTTGTTATAGATTTAATACTAGTGGCTTATTTGTATTTATAATAAGCCACAGTATTGTTTGTACTGTTTGTTCAATCAATGTATTGTACAAATAAACAATACCATTTAATATATTTAATTGTTTAGTCCCCAGTACTCTTCATTACATATGTAACATATGTAATGAGGTCACTGGAGTGTGTTTTTGTTGATTTGGGTGTACCTGAGTGACTGTGGAGTCCGCGTGCCAAGTTTGGGAGCCTGTGAGGGGCTTGATGCTTGCGCGGGGGCTTATATCCAACTTTGACGCGGGCTTTCAGTCACGCGGGTTGAACTTGAAGTTCTGCGGACTGCGGTACGCGGGGTTTGAGTAAAACACGGTGTATTTACACTATTTCCCCTAATTTACACAACACCTCATTTCCGTGACTGGAAATGGGGTTTAAGCATATGTGTATATATATATAAGCATTAATTAATGCAAGTTCCTTTTTGTTAAAGGTACTTGCTAATTATTCTTTGCTAATTTACATAGTGAAGGAGTGAGAATTAGGGGTACTTGTGAGTGAGGTACCCTAGGTTATTTTTAGTGTAGATTTAGAATATCAAATAAACTATTATTTGATATTCTATATTTTTTAGAATAACTTTTGTAGGAAACTTGTGACAGGTTGCTCTGTCATAGTAGCAAGCTGACATTATTACTAGTAAGTAATAATCCTTTTCTTGAAGATATTCCCCACTTTCCTTTCCTGGGATTAAACCACCCCTGATTTATCAGGCCCCAGTGTTCCAGGTACCTAAATCCTCTGCAATTTATTTGCAAGATACCTTAGAGGGATCTAAACCACCCCTGATTTATCAGGCCCCTCTGGTTTTTAATTATATTAAATTTATTTAATATAATTATTAACCTATTTTTCTCTCAATTTTTACGTCACAATCCCCCCATATCTTTTGGGAATTGTCCCTTTGTACCTTACCCAGAGTTTATATACTCTTTCCATTTATCCTTGCACCACCTGTAGCTAGAAGGACTTGTCCTTGGCATCAGGGAGGCTGACAGTAGAAATGATCACCCTTTTCGTGATCTGATGTGAAAAATGGTGTCATTCCTATGTAGAATGACCCCATAATTATTTCACAATAACTTACTTAGTGGGAAATAATTATTTCAGCAATGAATAATTATTTCACTACATATTACTTTTGAATAAATTTTCTAGGGACCAGAGCTTGAAAAAGCGCTTTCCCTGAGTGATCAGTAATTTAAAATCACATGTACTTATGTATATTGTACATACTACATAAGTTATGTATGTAAATCTATATGTAATCTTATAGTATATATTACTATGGGTTATGCTGGGATTTTCCAGGATTTTCAAGGAAAAAACTATACCAATAAATGGTTCTTTATCCATTTATTGCGTGTTTGAAAATTGATTTGCCAAGGATTTTCTGTAATTAAATTCTCTTGGATTTTTGATAAAAGTTGATATAATTTGAATAATTGTATCAGTATGTTTCACCTGTGGTCATGAGGGTGGCTTGTACACAGAGCCTTATGTATCAACCAGATATTTCTAAGCTTGTTCTTAACTGTTAGACTATTATACCAATTGTTGAAACAGTTGAGTATAATTTCTCTTATAATCAGAAAATCTAGTAAAATAAAATAAATAATAGTATAATTAAATGTTATTTATTATCTCAGCTTGCAGTTTCAAGTGTTACATGTTGTATGTAATATCTTGGTGGCTGACAATGGCCAATGAGGGAAAAGGTTGAATCTATTCAATCTTGGCCGCACCCCGCAACTGATTGTGCGGTTCTTACCGCTACTACGTTAGCAACTTTTCAAAGATTGAGGCCCCCCTACACCACTTGAAAGCTGGGGGGGTCAAGAAATGCAAAAGAATCCTCTGGAGTCCTGTTCACAATACGGCATTTTTTATGCTCAAGGGAGTGCTGGTGTCAGTGCCAGTTCTCATTACACCTGATACCTTAAAAGCCTTTGTCATGGAGACCAAGGCGTCTGACTTTGCTGGTGGTGCGGTTCTGCTCCAGTCCAGCGTTGATGACCGGCTACACCCGGTTGCGTTTGAGAGCTGTAAGCTAAACAAAGAACAGGTAAACTACCCCGCTCAAGAGAGGGATTTGTTGGCTGTTATCCACGCTTGGCATAAGTGGCACATTTACCTAGATGGCGCAATCACCAGGACCATTGTGTCAACAGTGGGCCGCTATGCTATTTGGCCACTAACTGTTAGTGTAGCGGTTATTTTTTTTGCCAGGAAATTTGTAGTGTTAGCTGAGGCTACACTCCGCTAAACGATCAGGTAGTGTAGCAAGAAATTTTGCAGCCAATTTTTTTGTAATGTTAGCTTAGGAAAAAACCGCTACGTTAACAAGTAGTGTCATTTGTTTGCCAATCAAACGTTTTGAATTTTCCATTAGCATAGCGGCATTAGATCTACCCTATGTTATGCTAACGGGGGATGATAAACTCACCCCCCCGGTGCACGCCCACGCCCACCAGTTCCCCTGATTGAGGTCCCACCTTCTGGACAACTGAAAGTACACAAAATCTTGAAAGATAAAAAAGAAAGGATATAGGGAAAAGATACAAGACTTTACCTGATCAGATATTAGAATCAGTCAGCAGATAAAGATGAATCTTTACCAGAAACTAATATCCTTGATGGAGCAATACATCTGAGAAATTACAGAGCAACCAAGAGGTCCTCTTGAAAAAAAATTCCCCTTGTTTTTAAACTTATTTTTCCTTCAAAAATTGTAGAGCAATACTTTTTTCAGGAGACTTATCTTGGTGGTAGGGAATGTTAGCTTGCTACTATGACAGAGCAATCAGTCACACGCATTTAAAACATTAGTTACACAAATTACATATAAAAAATATAGTAAATCACATCTACACTAAAATTAACCTAGGGTACCCCACTCATAGGTACCCCTAATTCTAACTCCTTAACTATGTAAAAATAGCTTTTTATAATTAGCAAGTACCTTTAATAAAAAAGGCACTTGCATTATTGGATGCTTATACACACACACATCTGCGTAAACCCCATTTCCAGTCACGGAAATGAGGTGTTGTGTAAATTGGGGGAGATAGTGTAAATCCTCCGTGTTGTAAAATATACCTGTCACTTTGATAGCTTTTTCCTGAAAGAAACAAAACATAGTTTCAATCACTGAAATAAATACTTGCTAAATTTCCTGAAGTAGAGTCTAAGATGGAGAAAATTCAAGTAAGCCAAAGGTACTGGTAATCAAAAACTTCTCAAAAATAAAAGACTTATGAATTGAACTGATTGAAGATTAAAAAGGAGAAATTTGAGCCTGTGTCTCTTATGTGACTACAGAACACAAGAAAGGTGAACTAAGAATTTTATTACTTAGTAGAAACATAATAATAATATAATAAAGACTATGAGAAAAAGATCTTAAAAGATCTGTGGAGCTGCAAACTGAGGGTCAGCCTCTTCTACCACAAAGTAAGCTGTGTGAAGGAGCCTGGTCAAAGTGAACTGAAGCCAGCCAATCTGTTTTTGGTCAAAAGAAACTGTGTCAGCTTGCTACTAGCTCAGAGACAACCTGACTAGAACAAATATAAACAAATAGAATAAAAATGAATTATTAATCATCTATTAAAAGGTAAAAAATGAATAATAATATGATAGAATAACATAAATACATTATTACATATTAAATTAATAATAAATAAACAAATACAATATTAAGTATAAAACAATGAATATGTTAATAAATGATGAAATAAGTGGAAATATTATTGCATAATCCCAAAGAGCGTGTAAAATAACCTAGGGTACTTCAGCCAAAGTACCCCAGATAACTTAAAACTTCTAGTAGTAAAACAACTTGAAAGAATATTACCACTAAAAGCGCTGAAATAATTATTATACATTAAAACATAGAATAAAAAACATAAATAAATATGCAAAACCACAAAATAACAATTTATTTGAATAAGAACATAATAAAATAAATATGACATTAATAATATAAGTAGATAATACTAGTAACATACTATATTATCTATGTATTTATTTATTTTATTAAATACTAAGTACACAAAGGATGCTTCAGAGGGACAGAGACCACGAAAGAGAGGAAGGAAATAACATGAGAACATCTCAAAAATAATAATCAAACAACTGTTTAAAAGAAATGTATTACATCCTTAGTGGGAAATTATCTGTTGACAGATCCCTGCAGTCATGCATTTCCAAAGAGCCTGCATGACAGGGATCACACAAGAAGCTCTTGAAGCGCCCACAGAACAAAAAAATGCATGTATTTCACATTTTACACAATACAAAACAATTAAACTTTGATAAATGTGATCAACAAGTACATGTGACTTTTAAATCAATACGTTTTGACATGTAATTAAAAACTTTGATCAACACATCTAACAAACCTTTTCAGAGGTTCAGAAGCGCCTCAAGATGCCAGAAAAAGAGCTTAGACAGGCTGTACCAATAGTAGACAGCCTGTACATATGGAAATTTGATTAAACAACTACAAACATTTATATTAAATCTTAAACCCTTCCTTTTATTTTTTACCATAGCCAAAAATACATCCTGTGTTTTGACATCAGGGCTCCACAAAGGCATTTAAGGAGCCCTTGTCCATGTATGTTGATTCCTCATGCTTTAATATATATACTACAACCTTTACCCACATACATAGCTTTACTATTGCTATTCCGTCTGGTAAGGTTTTAGCATCTGTTTTTTATCCCCTTCTTACTCCCTTAAAATTGCCCAGTGTCCATTCAGCCCTTCCAACACCCTTTCCAAGCGCTTCCAACTGTCCAAGTTCCCCCTGGAAGAACCTCGAGACTGTTAAAGGTAATTTATTACTAGTAAGTAGATAAACCTTTGTCTTGAGATTCTTCCCCATCTTTATCTGGGATTACAACCACCCCTGTTTAAAGGCCCCAGTGTTGTCAGGTACTTAAATCCTATGCTTGACAGATACCTTTGACGGATTACACCCCCCTGATTTATCAGGCCCCTCATATTTTTAATTATATTAAATTTATTTGATATAATGAATCATCTTTTTCTTATTAAAACCCCTCATAACTCCAATCCATATTGGTATTACTCTTTTATAAATCCTCGCAGAGCTTTGGTATTACTCTTTTATAAATCCTCCCAGAGCTTTCTTTGCTCTTTATATCTTATTTTGCACCTTGTGTAGCTAGAAGGAATACTCCTTGGCATCACATAGGCTGACAATGCGAAAACAGAATCTGAGGTCAAAACAGGTGAAAGTTCAAAGCTGTAAAAGATATGCAGATTTTTTGTTCTTAAATTTTACTTAAGGAAGACTTTTATGCTAATTGTATTAGCGGTCTCATTTCTCACTCACTTTTGTATGCTCAATTTTTTTTTATCTCTTTCCTTCTTTTCTACTTCAATCTACTATTTCTTCTGACCTTTTTTCTTCCTCAACTATTCTTTGCTTTTCAGCCTGAGAGAGACAATCAGAATACAAAGTGAAAGTACATTAAAGAATACTGAAGAGAAGAATTCGGATATATATAGTTTTGGAAGAGATAGAATGAGATGATGCCACCACGGGCCCCCACACATCTCATGGGTTCTTGGTTGCTCATGGAGATCTCCATCACCAGGAAAAAACAATGATCACATGGCTACAAGTGACAAAGGGGGCTTGATAAACGCACTCCTCTGGCGTAAGCCCAGGCCAGGGGCGTTTTGCGTGTTTTGACGCCCCCGCCAACCCAAATTGGCCGGTTTGGGGGGCACGCCAATGCCCGTTGGCGTGTTTCCAGGCACGGCAAGTGCCAATCCCTTGGCGTGCGTGTGAAACACAACAATGGGGTTTGGCATGCTTTAAAAGCATGCCAATCCCCATTGGCGTGCTTGTTGACGGCCCACCCGCACGCCAATATACATGCGGGTGGGACCGCACGCCCGGGCCTATGGCCTATGGGAGACTTATACAGTCTCCCATCGTGTCAGCCACTGAGTACATATCACAGTACCTGACATGTACCACGTAACTGCAAATATTATTAATTATTATTATCTCTAATAATAATTACTATTCTTATTAATTATTATTACTATTTATTATCATTATTTATTCTAAATAACTCCACGTAATATTAATTATTATTATCCTTAATAATAATTACTATTCTGTGGTTATTATTATTATTATTATACCTTCATTATTATTACATTAATATTAATATTATTAAAGTACATTAATTACATTAATTAATATAAATACTTTAATAATATATTCATTAATAAACTCATGAATAATTCTGGTTAAGCTATGTACTCCTGTTATACAAGATACATAACTTGTAGGCCCTTTGCCCCCTGTCACGTGAAATATCCAGAGTAACAGATATCACTCTTTCCCTCTGATTACGCCCACATTCCTTAATATTGGAATATTTCACGCATAAGATATGTACTTTAATATCTTATTAATAAAAGAACTTATTAATATTATAATAATTAATACTTATAAGATGTACCAATATTAAATGACATCATTATAAGTTAATAACTTTATTAATATTAATAACAGATCAATTAATACAAATGTCATGATGTGATCCAATCCCACTAAGGACTACTGATCAAAGATGTGTTCCATAACACAGCCTTAGTAGAAATCACATCATAAACATTAACAGATCCTCCCAAAAGGATCTGTCTTGCCCCTGAAGTTCCACAGTACCTCCCAGGTCATGGAAGCGCTCACAATCTCCCCAAGAGGAGATATTACAATATATAAACAGCTTGAAAACATCTGTTTATGCCCCAGAGAATATTTAGAACACCTTAGCACAGTATATAACTTAGATTTATTTACCTTGCTTAGTTCCCCATTCTCCACCAATACCCCAATTCTGGATAATATATAGTCTATTACTGTTATTACCCCAAGAATTGGCCACAACCTACCTTCAATAAGGTAGAAACCACGAACCCAAGTGAGTATCTCCTTGGATGCCTATTAATACTTTGTATTGATTTGGATGCGCCTAATTAGAGCAATTAGAGCAAGCCTCTCAGACAAGACTTACTGATTGAGGAAGTACCTTTTTTACAGGACTTAACCATTACCCAAACCACTTCAAACCATCAACCTACCTTAGTTACAACCTATAACCACGGTTAGTTCCACACCCAGGCTGACACATCGGCCAATAGGCTGGTTATACAGCCTCAATGAGGTTGTATAAAGTCATTGTTGGGGAGGAGTTCCTCCCTGGCCATGAGGTTGTATAACCTGATGGCCGGGGGGGAGCTCCTTCCCGGCAATGAGGTTGTATAACCTCATTGCCGGGGATTAGTTCCTCCCCGGCCATGAGGTTGTATAACCTCATTGACGGGGAGGATCTCCTGCGCAGCCATGAGGTCACACAACCTCATGGCCGGGGAGGAACTCCTCCCCGGTGTGAGAACTCCTTTTGGGACGGGGGTAGCTATGTGAGGGGGAAATAGCAGTTATAGTATTTCAGGTATGTATGAATCTATTACAACTGTTAAGGGTGGTTTGAAATACCTGCCCCTCTATTTACTACAAGAGTTAACACAACAATTTTATTTATTGTTGTGGCTGATAACTTTCTTTTTGTTTTCTTTAAGACAACTGTTTATGTAGTAATCTCTTATCAGACAAAGATCTCATTTCAACTTACAAATAATCAGCAATGAGATTGACAAAGGGATCAAGGATGTAGCTAGTGGATGGATTGTTACAGAAAATTCTGGTAAATGGAATACAAGGTTTTTGGAATTGATGAGGAACAAGTATTTATATGTTTATGATTTATTTATTTATTTATTTTTATATTTAGTCTGAGGAAATGAGTAAAAAGATGTTTTTTGGTATAATGTGAAATATTCAAAGTGTTGTACCCTCTTCCTTAACCTTTTGTTAAAAGAGCACAAATTTCCTTTTTGTTTCTTTTGTGTATTTTAAACTGATATGAAAGATTTTGTTGTGGGTCACCTGATTAAGATCACACTATTTATATGGATGATTAATTCTATTTAGTTTGCTAGCTAGATGGTGGGGAGTGGGATCCAACTGGGATTCCTTTTCTTTTCTGGGAGGAAACAACCTCCCCTTTGTATAGTAAAATGTGAGGGATTTGTGCTGGTGGGATGTCTGATTGAGGTATTTATGCTGGTGGGGTCTCTTCTTCTACGCTTCCTTCATGCATGGAGTGCATAAAGTGAGCTATTTCTGCTGGTGGTGTTTCTTGTTCTACACTGCCTTCATGCATGGAGTGCATAAAGGGAGCTATTTCTGCTGGTGAGGTTATGTACTCAGGCTGTGCCACAGATCATGTCCTGCGTCTTGTGACATAAAGTGAGCTATTTCTGCTGGTGAGGTTATGTACTTAGGCTGTGCCACAGATCATGTCCTGCGTCTTGTGACCTAAAGTGAGCTATTTCTGCTGGTGAGGTTATGTACTTAGGCTGTGCCACAGATCATGTGATGCGTCTTGTGACCAGACACTAAACTATATTCTACTTCTATATATATACTATGTACTTATTATTCCCTATAATTCTTTGTAACTGTATATCTTTTTGATTTAGCCATGCAAACCCTAACATAAATGGGTGACTTATAGGTTAAATTTACGCTAGATTTCAATTATGCACTTATATTGCTACTATTTTAGCTTCTGAAAGATAATGAGAGAATATAATCCTGCATGATACTTGAAACAGGGTTTGGAATACCACACCGGCGATGAGGTTATACAACCTCATGGCCGGGGAGGAGCTCCTCCCCAACAATGAGGTTGTATAACCTCATCACCGGGGAGGAGTTCCTCCCAGGCCATGAGGCTGTATAACCTCATTGCCGGGGAGGATTTCCTCCCTGTCAGCAGGCCATGAAATCAGCAACATGTTGAATTTCAACACGTTGCTGATGTCAGGGATACACACATACATAGTATATGTGTATCCTTTGGGGTGCCGGCGGGCACACCAAAAAATACACACATACTATGTATGTGTGTATCCTTGGCCTATGGCCTATGGGAGACTTTACAGTCTCCCATAGACCATAGGCCAGGGTGTGCGGCCCCACCCACACATCCATTGGGGTGCAGGTGGGCCGCCAAGAGGCACGCCAATGGCAATTGGTGTCAGCTTGCTACTATGACAGAGCAACCTGTCACAAGATTTCTACAATATTTATTAAAAATTAAATAGAATATCAAATAATAGTTAGAATATTATTTGATATTCTGAATCTTCACTAAAATTAACCTAGGGTACATCACTCATAGGTACCCCTAATTCTCACTCCTTTACTATGTAAAGCAGCAAATTAGATTTAGCAAGTACCTTTAATAAAAGGGCACTAGCATTACTTTATGCTTATATATACATGTACATATGCTTAAACCCCATTTCCAGTCACAGAAATGAGGTGTTGTGTAAATTAGGGGAGATAGTGTAAATACACCGTGTTTTACTCAAACCACACTGTGGAAATAATGACAACCTCGGTGACAGAAATGGTAGGTTGCCCTTCTTCCTGGTTGGTTCCGGTGGTTCTTTGATTTCCTCTGCGGGATAAACACTGTCAGCGGATAGTCATCTGGTTTCCCTGCAACACCTTATACTCAGCAAGGGGACCGTTCCTCTTGCGTTCGTCGTCCTGATGTTGCCCTACACAGTTCTGCTTGTCCGCACACGCTGAATAATTGCCGAGAGAGCTCTAAACAATGAGATTTTCTTATATGCGCTGTAGTTGATAGCTATCCACTCAGATGATAAGATAAGATAAGACCCGCAGCCCTGGTACAACCCTCTATTTATACAACAGTCCCCCCCCAATCATGTCCCGCATTCCCCGGTACTGTCCCTGGAGCCGTACTTGCCTGTCTCCTCAATCCCGCATCACACCGCAGCCTGTCCCCGACTACTATACCCCGTTGACCCCCGCAGCCGTCTGTCGCTCCCCTGCGCACGACTCCGCTTCTTCTGCCCCCGCTCCGCTTGCGGCCTGGCGCCCCAAACCCCGTGGGTCCGCCCGGTCCATTACGTTGCGCATCCGGAAGCTGCCTTCGTCTGCTCGACCGATTGCCCGCGCCAACTATAGAATGGCACATGCTGCGCACCGTGCTTTTCCCCGCGGAATGTCCGATGGCATTTGGTAAATACCCCCTTACCTCAGCCTCAGCCTGCCGCTGAGCCCGCGGCTGCGGGCTCAGCTTCAGTGCTGCACCTCTGGTATACAAGTTCTCCCACATCCCCCTCGCTTTTGAATCTTGTCCTCAGCGATTCCCACTCTACCCACTACCTTCCCATACCTTTGATCGTACACTCCCCCATACCCACCTCCCTATCCCATACCCACCATGCCCCATCCCCGACCCCCCTGTGATCGTTGCGCCGCACGGTCCAGCCACGCTTCCCTCTCTTCCCCCTGCTTCCAACCCGCGCCTGGAGCTGCCTGCACGACCTGCGCTCGGTCCCATCGCCAATGCTCCCTTTCCCGCAGAAACGCTCCTCGTCCCCAGCCTCGTTCTCGTTCCGGAACTCAATCCCGTCAGAAACGGCGCCGCCGCGAAGATTCCTCCGAGATTCCGGACCAGTCTTCCGCCGCACTGCGCGCCCGCCTCCGACCCGCTGTGTTCTTCGACTGAGCGCTTTGGGCTCCTCTCCTTCACTCACTCTCCTGCTTGTATTCCGTACCTCTTCTGTATCCCCTACGCTGACATAATATGCGCCATATGCTTGCCCCGCTAACCTGAGACAAACACCTGTACCATAGTGAGATACTTGAGAGAAAACAAACCAACAAAAAAAATTAGTTACAAGTGCCCGGACCGCCCCGGATTGAGAACCACTTAGTCCCCGCACTTCCATTTTTATTTTTATTTTATTTTATTTTATTTTATTTTTATTTTTTATTTTTTATTTTTTACCCCCGCAAATTGAGATGCTAAATCTTGAAACTGAGATTGAAACTTTGAGAAAAACTTGAAGAAACTGATAACTTGATGAAACTGATGACTTGAGGAAACTGATGACTTGAGGGAAATACCACGCCGCAATCCCGCAACCTAAAGATGAGAGAAAGAAACCGCGCCCGCAATCTATGAAATCCTGAAACAAAAACCCAACCCGCCCGCCGAGGTACCTGGACCGCCCCAGATGGAATTTCCGCACAATTCCCCGTACCCCTCGCCATCCTGAATATATAACAAAGAAAACCAGTAAACCCATTCACAAAACACAACTACATCCCACTTTAGGGTGACTGAAATCCTGGGGTGGCTAGTTTATCCGGCTGTAGACCAGCTAGCGCACCCCCTCACCAATTAAGGCTTGGCCTATGGCCCCCATCCTCCCCCCGCTTTTGGCCGCTGTTCTCAGCGGTTTGTTCCTCGCACTTTGCCGCAAGGAATGCTCACCGGCCACCTCATTGGTGCCGGGAGAATCCGCTCAACCCGCCTCATCGGCAAGCGGCTCCGAATCCGAATCCTCATCATTCTCGTCTTCAGATCCTGAAACAAGGGTTTCGTCAAACGACGTCGATCCCCGAGCATAAAACCGCTTCACGTGAGATGCCGCCGCCTTCCGCTTCAACGGGGTTCCGTCCAATTCTTCCAACTGATAACTTCCCCCCGGAAATTTGCTGACCACACGATAAGGTCCGTTCCATCGGTTGGCGAACAACTTCCCCCACTGAGTTTCCAAGCTCCAATTGTATCAAAGGACAAGATCGCCTTTCCGTAAAGGGTCCCGCAACCAGTGAGCGCAACACTTGTCCCAATAGCGGACCGACTTTGCCCAAGATTCCCGCAACCGTTTCGCCGCCTTCGCAACAACTTCCTCTCGTCTGAGAAGTTGTTCCGCCCGCGCCTCCCACAATTCTTCCGAAGTCTTCACCTTCCACCAGTCGATAGCGAGATAAGTGAGCATCTTGATATTGACCGGTGTCAGCCTGGGTGTGGAACTAACCGTGGTTAAGGGTTGTAACTAAGGTAGGTTGATGATTTAAAGTGGTTTGGGTAATGGTTTAAGTCCTGTAAAAAGGTACTTCCTCAATCAGTAAGTCTTGTCTGAGAGGCTTGCTCTAATTGCTCTAATTAGGCGCATCCAAATCAATACAAAGTATTAATAGGCATCCAAGGAGGTACTCACTTGGGTTCGTGGTTTCTACCTTATTGAAGGTAGGTTGTGGCCAATTCTTGAGGTAATAACAGTATTAAACTATAGATTATCCAGAATTGGGGGATTGTTGGAGAATGGGGAACTAAGCAAGGTAAATAACTCTAAGGTATGTACTGTGCTGGTGTGTTTCTAAATATTCTCTCGGGGATAAACAACTGTTTACAGTCTGTTTATATATTGTAAGAGCTCCTCAAGGGGGAACTGTGAGCGCTTCCAGGACCTGGGAGGTACTGTGGAACTTCAGGGGCAAGACAGATCCTTTTGGGAGGATCTGTTAATGTTTATGATGTGATTTCTACTAAGGCTGTGTTATGGGACACATCTTTGATCAGTAATACTTAGTGTGATTGGATCACATCATGACATTTGTATTCAATGATCTGTTATTAATATTATTAGAGATAATATCTTATAATGATGTCATTTATTATTGGCACATCTTATAAGTATTAATTATCATAATATTAATAAGTTCTTTTATTAATAAGATATTAAGGTACATATCTTATACGTGAAATATTCCAATATTAAGGAATGTGGGCGTAATCAGAGGGAAAAGAGTGATATCTGTTACTCTGGATATTTCACGTGACAGGGGGGCAAAGGCCTACAAGTTATGTATCTTGTATAACAGGAGTACATAGCTTAACCAGAATTATTCATGAGTTTATTAATGAATATATTATTAAAGTATTTATATTAATTAATGTAATTAATGTACTTTAATAATATTAATATTAATGTAATAATAATGAAGGTATAATAATAATAATAACTACAGAATAGTAATTATTATTAAGGATAATAATTAATATTACGTGGAGTTATTTAGAATAAATAATGATAATAAATAGTAATAATAATTAATAAGAATAGTAATTATTATTAGAGATAATAATTATTAATAATGTTTGCAGTTACGTGGTACATGTCAGGTACTGTGATATGTACTCAGTGGCTGACAACCGGCAACACAGGCTGTCGCCCATACAAGAGTTTGTACGCCAAATAGCCGGTGCCCCGCTTGGTTGAGATTCGATCTGCAAAAAGGACTGCCGGAAGGAATTGATGCCACTTCGGGCCGTCTTCACCGCACATCTTGACCAGCGTGTTCCTTATTGGCTGATGTCCCCGCTCAATCATCCCAGCGCCTTCCGGATAATACTCCGTGACCCTGCCGAACGTTGCCCCGCACAACTTGACCCTCTGTAGTATGATGCCCCCTTCCGCTGAGATCCTGCGGACTGGGAAACCAAGAAATCTAAAATTGCTCACGAACGTGGCACAAGGTAGGGTTTCTCAAAACGCAGTAGATACCCTTGGCGGTGCACAATTGGGAGGACTTACTTCTACACTTTTTGCCTTCGCCCCAAAAGAACCTTCCTCCGCTCTCCCCTCCGAACCCTCCCCTTCTTCCTCCCAAACCTCCGTCTCCTGATGCAGACCAAACTCCCGAGATTCCCGCCTATGATCGGACGGAAAAGGATTGCTCACGTATGTGGCACTCGGTACTTCTACGCCTTTTGCCTCCGCTCCATTGTGTTCCTCCTCCATCCCCTCACTCCACACCTCCACTTCATCTTGCGGACCTACTTCCTGATATCTCCGCCTATGGCCTGACAAAACAGAATTGCTCACGTACGTGGCACTCGGCAGGGTTTTTCGAAAGGTAGTAGAAACCCTTGGCGGTGCACAATTGGGAGGACTTACTTCTACGCCTTTTGCCTCCGCTCCATTGTGTTCCTCCTCCATCCCCTCACTCCACACCTCCACTTCATCTTGCGGACCGACTTCCTGATATCTCCGCCTATGGCCTGACAAAACAGAATTGCTCACGTACGTGGCACTCGGTAGGGTTTTTCGAAAGGTAGTAGAAACCCTTGGCGGTGCACAATTGGGAGGACTTACTTCTACGCCTTTTGCCTCCGCTCCATTGTGTTCCTCCTCCATCCCCTCACTCCACACCTCCACTTCATCTTGCGGACCAACTTCCCGATATCTCCGCCTATGGCCTGACAAAACAGAATTGCTCACGTACGTGGCACTCGGCAGGGTTTTTCGAAAGGTAGTAGAAACCCTTGGCGGTGCACAATTGGGAGGACTTACTTCTAGACTGGTTGCCCCCGCTCCATCGCTGTCCTCCTCCATTCCCTCTCTCCAAACCTCCGGTTCCCAGTGCGGACCGACTTTCCAGGACTTCCGCCTATGACCAGACAACCCAAGGACTACACCCATTGAGGATTTGACCTCCGCCTTTGGGCCTTCCGCCTTCTCCCCCTGCCCTGCCGCCGCTGCACGGACCACGTCCCGCGGCACGGCCGCCTCAATCGGTTCACGCGATCTAGGGAGGAAATAGTCGCCGTTGTAGATCCTCACCCGCCTACCATTTAAGTCGTCCGTCAACTCTTGACATCAAGACTTATAATGGGTATTTGACCCGCAATAAGTGCAATGAAGCCCCGGAGGCCCCGCGCGCGGAGGACCGCTCCGCTGACCGTCAGCCGGTGCCAACGCTGGGGGCTGCGACTCCCGTTGAACCGTCTTCTGCATGAACAAACGAAAGCTCCTTCAAGGTGTCAGCCAACTCCGCCACTTCAGCGGGCGCCACCGGAGCCGTGTTCCGGGAAGAGATCACCGGCCCGATTCCGCTTGAGATCGCCACTCCCGAATTCTTGGCCACCAACTCCATCATGTCGAACTCCGCCCGGACCGCTCCCCTAAGCGACGCCAAGTTGGGAAACAGGGTTCCTCCATCCCTCGACCGCCGAATGAGGTTCTGATGGTACAGCCTCCGCTGCACCCGCTCCTGAACCGGCGCGGCGAGCCCCTTGAGGAAGCTCCGCTTGACCGACGCCGGTTCCCCAATGATCACCTCATTGCGGTTAAGGTACTTCACGATGCAATCAAAGGAAGTGACGTACTCATCGAACGCCCTTCGATCGTTGACCCCACCCGATGCCGCCTTGCTCGACGCAAGATTCTCCAAATCCGCCTCCCGATACCGTTGCTGACGCGGACCCCACTTCTCCAACATCTCCTCCCTCAGACGCTCCCAGTTCTTTGCCTCGTACCCCTCCATCTCCTCCACATCGCGCAACTCTTCTTTGGACTGAATGAAGTTGACGATTTGACGAACCTTGTCGCCGTCCGACGCCCCTTCGGTTTCCGCCGCCAATTCAAAACAACTCAAAAATCGATCAACCGCATCAACACTGAATCGGACTGCGGGAAAATCCCGCGGCTGAATCTTGACGCCCGTCGGTGGGTCCAACACCAACCCTTGCCTCCTCACGCCTACCGGCGCTTCACCAGCCACCTGCTTCCCCTTCCAATTCTCCTCCGTTCCGTTGTCCATGTTGACCTCCGACGTGATGCTGTAGGTACCCAGACCTCCCCCCTTTGGAGGGGGAGGGACGAACTTGGCGGGAGGGAGGGTGAACTTGGAGGAGGATGCTCCGCCCAACGCAGTCGTAGGAAGATAAGTGTCAGAACCACTCATCCTCACACAATGATAAACGATATATAAAAAATAAAGAAAAAAGACAGATGTCTTGAACCGTCCGCAGGTTGGAAACAGAAAGAATTTCCCGGCCAGACCCCCAATATGTGGAAATAATGGCGACCTCGGTGACAGAAATGGTAGGTTGCCCTTCTTCCTGGTTGGTTCCGGTGGTTCTTTGATTTCCTCTGCGGGATAAACACTGTCAGCGGATAATCAACTGGTTTCCCTGCAACACCTTATACTCAGCAAGGGGACCGTTCCTCTTGCGTTTGTTGTCCTGATGTTGCCCTACACAGTTCCGCTTGTCCGCACACGCTGAATAATCGCCGAGAGAGCTCTAAACAATGAGATTTTCTTATATGCGCTGTAGTTGATAGCTATCCACTCAGATGATAAGATAAGATAAGACCCGCAGCCCTGGTACAACCCTCTATTTACACAACAGTCCCCCCCCAATCATGTCCCGCATTCCCCGGTACTGTCCCTGGAGCCCTACTTGCCTGTATCCTCAATCCCGCATCACACCGCAGCCTGTCCCCGACTACTATACCCCGTTGACCCCCGCAGCCGTCTGTCGCTCCCCTGCGCACGACTCCGCTTCTTCTGCCCCCGCTCCGCTTGCGGCCTGGCGCCCCAAACCCCGTGGTTCCGCCCGGTCCATTACATCGCGCATACGGAAGCGGCCTTCGTCAGCTCGACTGATTGCCCGCGCCAACTATAGAATGTCACATGCTGCGCCCTGTGCTTTTCCCCGCGGAATGTCCGATGGCATTTGGTAAATACCCCCTTACCTCAGCCTCAGCCTGCCGCTGAGCCCGCGGCTGCGGGCTCAGCTTCAGTGCTGCACCCCTAAGTTCTCCCACAACGCGTACTGCAGTCCGCATACCTTGAAGTTCAAACCCGCATGACTGAAAGCCCCCTCCAAAGTTGGAGCATAGGCCCCCGCGCAAGCATCAGACCCCTTCCAGGCTCTCAGCTTGTCACGCAGACACCAAAGTCATCCAAGGTAAACCCAAGACAACAAAAACACGCCCCAGTAACTTCATTACATATGTTACATATGTAATAAAGATTACTGGGGACTAAATAATTATGTTAGTTTGTATTATTATTATACATATAAAATAAAAATACATTGACTGAACAGACAGTACAAAAATACTGTGGCTTATTGTAAAATACAAATAAGCCACTAGTATTAATCTATAACAACCAGTACTAATGTACTACAGACTGTAAGTCAACGTATATAAATTAATACACTAATAAAATAAACTGGTGACATTTGTTCTAAGCTAGGGCTGCTGAAGCGTCACCAAGAAAGCAAAAAATGGCCAAAATGTGGTCCAAGATCCCACAAGTTGACCAATAATACCTACAGGGTCTCCAGAGGGATCTCAAGACTATTCAAGGAGCTCTTCTACCGCCCAAAAGAAGGCCCCTTATTCTTTTTAATACCCACTTATTATTAGATATAAATCTTTGTAAAACAGTTTGGCAAGCTTATTAGTAGTTATTATTTAGCCTTGTCTTCCCCAACAATTCTACAGTGACCACAAATCTCCACCATTCACCCATCAAAGCGCCCAAAACTGTCCAGTTTCACCCTGAATATCCCCAAGATCCCTCAAGTTTTATTACTAGTAAGTAATAACCCTTTTCTTGAAGATATTCCACCTTTTCCTTTCCTGGGATTACACCACCCCTGTTTCAACAGGCCCCAGTGGTCCAGGTGCCTAAATCCTCTGCTTTTATTTGCAAGATACCTTAGAGGGATCTAAACCACCCCTGATTTATCAGGCCCCTCTGGTTTTAATTATATTAAATTTATTTAATATAATTATTAACTTACTTTTCTCTAATTTTTACTTCACAATTCCCCCATATTATTTGGGAATTGTAACTCTTATACCTTGGGCGTTGATAAACGCACGCCAAGCGCGCACGCCAACACCAACCCGCACGCCAATTTTTTTTGGCGTGCGGGGCCTACACGCCATTTTTTTTGGCGTGTAGGGTCTACACGCCAAAATAAATTGGCGTGTGGGCCCCGCACGCCAAATAAAATTGGCGTGTGGGCCCCGTACGCCAATTGTTTGGCGTGCGCTCTCACACGCCAAACAATTGGCGTGTGGGAGCGCACGCCAAACAATTGGCGTGCGGGGCCCACACGCCAATTGTTTGGCGTGCGGGTCCCCCCTCGCTCACATAATCGAGTGGGAGGGACCACTCGATTACGTGAGCGAGGCCGGCTGACGAGGTTATACAACCTCGTCAGCCGGGAGGACTTCCTCCCGGCCGGCAAGGCTATACATCCTCGTTGGCCAGGAGGAAGTCCTCCTGGCTGACGAGGTTGTATAACCTCGTCAGCCGGGAGGACTTCCTCCCGGCCGGCGAGGTTATACAACCTCGTCAGCCAGGAGGAAGTCCTCCTGGCCAACGAGGTTGTATAGCCTCGTCGGCCGGGAGGACTTCCTCCCGGCTGACGAGGTTATACAACCTCGTCAGCCAGGAGGACTTCCTCCTGGCCGACGAGGTTGTATAGCCTCGCCGGCCGGGAGGACTTCCTCCTGGCCGACGAGGTTGTATAACCTCGTCGGCCAGGAGGAAGTCCTCCCGGCCGACGAGGCTATACAACCTCGTCGGCCAGGAGGAAGTCCTCCCGGCCGACGAGGCTGTACAACCTCGTTGGCCAGGAGGACTTCCTCCTGGCTGACGAGGTTGTATAACCTCGTCAGCCGGGAGGAAGTCCTCCCGGCTGACGAGGTTATACAACCTCGTCAGCCAGGAGGACTTCCTCCTGGCCGACGAGGTTGTATAGCCTCGCCGGCCGGGAGGACTTCCTCCTGGCCGACGAGGTTGTATAACCTCGTCGGCCAGGAGGAAGTCCTCCCGGCCGACGAGGCTATACAACCTTGTCGGCCAGGAGGAAGTCCTCCCAGCCGACGAGGTTATACAACCTTGTCGGCCAGGAGGACTTCCTCCTGGCTGACGAGGTTGTATAGCCTCGTCAGCCGGGAGGAAGTCCTCCCGGCTGACAAGGTTATACAACCTCGTCAGCCAGGAGGACTTCCTCCTGGCCGACGAGGTTGTATAGCCTCGCCGGCCGGGAGGACTTCCTCCTGGCCGACGAGGTTGTATAACCTTGTCGGCCAGGAGGAAGTCCTCCCGGCCGACGAGGCTATACAACCTCGTCGGCCAGGAGGAAGTCCTCCCAGCCGACGAGGTTATACAAACTCGTCGGCCAGGAGGACTTCCTCCTGGCTGACGAGGTTGTATAGCCTCGTCAGCCGGGAGGAAGTCCTCCCGGCTGACAAGGTTATACAGCCTCGTGCCGGGAGGAAGTCCTCCCGGCTGACGAGGTTGTATAACCTCGTCAGCCGGCCTCGCTCACGTAATCGAGTGGTCCCTCCCACTCGATTATGTGAGCGAGGGGGGACCCGCACGCCAAACAATTGGCGTGTGGGGCCCACACGCCAATTTTATTTGGCGTGCGGGGCCCACACGCCAAAAAAAAAACTGGCGTGTGGGAACCACACGCCATTTTTGGCGTGTGGGTCTCACACGCCCTTTTTTTTTGGCGTGTAGACCCTACACGCCAAAAAAAATGGCGTGTAGGCCCCGCACGCCAAAAAAAATTGGTGTGCGGGTTGGCGTTGGCGTGCGCCGTTGGCGTGCGTTTATCAACGCCCTTATACCTTACCCAGAGTCTTATTACTCTTTCCTTACATCTTTGCACCAATTGTAGCTAGAAGGACTTGTCCTTGGCATCAAGTAGGCTGACAATTGGTGTGCTTCACAAAACACGCCAATGGGAATTGGCCTGCCCGCCAAACCCACCAATTGGGGTTGATGGGGGCGTGAAAACACACCAAACACCCCTGGCGTGCGCCTGGCGTGGGCCTGCAGTTTTCAATGCCCATGACAAAGGGGCCTGTTTAATTTCTGATATCACTTGTAGACAAGCAATCATTGGTTTTTCCTGGTGCATGGGCCAACAGATACCCTCATGGGCTTTTGGTGGCCCAAAATGTTCACCATGGGATTTTTCCAGCCCAGAAAGCTGAAGATGGGTCACCAACAAGCCCGTGGTTTTCTATGGCCTGCTTGGAAGCCTGCCAGAGAGCTGACCATGGGCCACTATTTTGTGACCCATGAAAGGCTGTCTGACCAGAAACTTCCTACAGGCTGTTTACTTGCCCACAGTCATCTTTTTGGGCAACAAAAATACAATGGTGATATTTTTGCACAAAAGCCCATGATGAGCCTTTTGGGCAACCAAAAGCCCATGAAGTTATCCATTGACCCATGGAGATCTTTATGGGCCACCAAAAGGCCATGAGGGGATCTGTTGGCCCATGGAAATATTCATGGGAAACAAAGAACTCATTTGAAGATATTTTGATCTGATATTTTACTGCCTCTAAAGGAGTCAAAACACTTCAGAAGAGGAGACAATCAGATGAGAAGATCAGAGACAAATATATATATGAGATTGGAGGTGTTATTGAAGACAAGGTACCAAAGGGGCTTAATGATTATGTAACTAGTGGGTCTAAATCCCTCCCTACTACTAGTTGTTTTCTCTCTTTCCTTTTTGTTTTCTCTTTCTTTACACCCTCTTTTTCCCAACCACCCAGGTCTGCCATCTCCTCTATCCTCCACACATCCCAGGACACTGACGTCCATATCACCCGTGTCAAAGGTTATTTTTCATTTTCCTCTCATCTTGTGTCTCTTTATCTCTCTTTTTTTATCTCTCTTGTCTTTTCTCTCTTATGCTCACAATGATCATCACCGTCTGTTTCCCAACCACCCAGGTCTACCATCTCCTCTATCCTCCACACATCCCAGGACACTGACGTTCATATCACCCGTGTCAAAGGTCTGCCATCTCCTCTATCCTCCATACATCCCAGGACACTGACGTCCATATCACCCGTGTCAAATTTATCTTTGATTATCTCAGTTCACAATATAGAATCAGAAAGAGACCAAAATTTGGATAAAGAGGATTATGTAGAGGTAGATGACAGGTGAGAAGACAGAGAAGGAAGGATTAATGTAGGGGACAAGTCCTCAAGAGTTTAATCACTTCCTGAATGTAGTTATTCAGATTAGAAATGGGGAATCTCACTAGGCAGAAGAGGACAGCCATATAGTAAGAGAGAAGATAAATAGACCAAGAGAAAGAACGGATATATATATATGGGTTTGAGAGAGAGGTAGAAGTTGAGTGAGTGGTTGTGAAGTAAGTATTTGAGTTGATGATTGATTTTTTGCATGATGAGAAGAGTTGAGTTGAGGTTGAAGGATAGAGAGTGAGATGAAGAGGATATTGGATAGAAATTGAACAGTTGAGATTAATAATGAATGTGTCAACAGTGGATGTCACACATGAGACAGAGCTGTTATTCTTACACCATTAGCCATGGGGGCCCATGGTGGGCTTCCTGGGAATTCAATGGCCCATGGGATATTAAGTGAACCAGGGTGAGAATTCTTGACCAACACAAGTCAATGTTGATATTATGGGCCAATGAAAAGCCCCAGCAGCTCCCAGGGCAAGGTAAAACTTCTTTGATATCAACCAAATCTACATTTGGGGCAGGAAAATGTAAGACCCCTCCCTCCTCTGTCAGGGTTTCACAAAGTTACACCTACATATCACAAACCCCCCCAGCCTTTCATTTTCATTTTCCCCTTCCTGGATCAGCAGAGAACTGACCCCTACTTCACTCTGAGCAAGGTGAGTATCAGTTTTTATTCATTCCTATTCTTTTGTTTCCTTATCATTCAGAATATAGAAGAGAGAACTGACCCGCTACATCTATCTGAGCCAGAAATCAAGCCTCCCATGATTCTATGCTTATACTCAAATATACATATGCTTACACCCCATTTCCAGTCACGGAAATGAGGTGTTGTGTAAATTGGGAGAGATAGCGTAAATCCTCCGTGTTGTACTCCAAACCCGCGTACCGCAGCCCGCAGAGCCTGAACCCAACACACGGGACCAAGAGTCCGCGCCAAAGTTGGATCACAAGCCCCCGCGCAACCTTTAAACCCCTCACAAGCTCCCTGCGTGACACGCGGACAACTAAACTAATAAAAAGAAATATTAAAGACAACAGAAAGCGCCCTAGTAACCCCTTTACATGTGTTACATGTGTAATAATAATTACTAGGGACTAATATACTTTAATACATTAATTTTATCTATATTAAATATAACTACAGTAGCAAATAAAACAACAAAACAAAAATTCTGTGGCGTAAATATAAGATAAACAGCCACTGATAATACGTAAAATGCAAATCAAGTACTAATGATGTTGAGTTTTCCTTGTCTTCTGTTCCTCCCAAAAATCCCCTTCTTTAA
This sequence comes from Puccinia hordei, assembly GCA_007896445.1. NCBI lineage: Eukaryota > Fungi > Basidiomycota > Pucciniomycetes > Pucciniales > Pucciniaceae > Puccinia > Puccinia hordei. Next base: position 139,930 of record RDRW01000455.1, read on the forward strand.
ACTTTTCTTATATCAACTTGATCAAACTAGAACACCACATTTATTTACTATGTTTTATTGTATTTACAAACTCATGGTACTATTTGTTTGTTTTTTCTCTTTCTTGATTCACTTTCTGATATTACAATCTGATTACTAGAATTAACGCCTCTTAGTATTTGTGGTTTTTGTAATATGTTTTTTCTTGATTAATATACTAGCTTGACTAAAAGAGACTGAGAAGGCCTGACTAGTTATTTCTTCCAAGTACTCATATTATACTCCTCTCAGTTTTTATCCAAAGTACTCTTTATTCATTTTCATTTCTCAACCACAAATCAACCACTTGTAACTAGTCTATAAAAACATAGCCTAGTCCAAGCAATAACAATTATCAGTTCTCCTCAAAAATCAAAGTCCCCATCTTTTGAGTCACCCCAGAGTCTGTTCAAAAATCCTCTCCTCTATTCTTTTCGCCAAAAATCCAACAAATGAACTACTTAATGTAAAAATAACACATTAACAAATACAATATGTAAATAAACAATAAGTATTTCAATTGGTAACTCATAATCACGGCACCAGTTGTTGTAGCGTCACCAGGAAGGCCAAAATGTGGGAAAGGAACCACAAGCTGGCCATTAAATACCTACAGGGTCCCCAGAGGACCTCAAGACTATTTAAGGAGCTCTCCAACCGCCCAAAAGAAGGCTCCTCATGCTTTGTAATACCACCCAGACACTTACCCATATTCTATCAGATATCAATATCCATAAATATCCTGGTAAGTCCGTTAGTAGTATTCTTTTTAGCCCTGTCTTCCCACCAACAATTCAGCTACCACCCAGCTTCATCCACCACCTTTTCAAGCGCTCAAAACTGTCCTGGTTCAACCCTGAATATCCTCAAGCTCCCCTAGGTTTATTACAAGTAAGTAATAACCCTTCTTTCTTGAGAATATTCCCCATTTCTTTCCACCGGGTTTTTACACCACCCCTGTTCAAAAAGGCCCCAGTTTTTCAGGTCATTAAATCCTCTGCATTTACGTGTAAGATATCTTAGAGACATTAAACAACCCCTGATTAATCAGGCCCCTCTGGATTTTTTATTGTATTAAATTTATTTTAATATAATTAATAATCCTTTTCTCTCATTTGTACGTCACAATTCTCATTATTACATTGAGAGTTAGACCCTATCTTTACCTCCCAGAGTATTCTGCTCTACTAATTCATATCTTGCACCACGTGTAGCTAGAAGGGTTCTTCCTTGGCACCACGTAGGCTGACATACTTGGCCAACTACTCAAAGATACTGTCAGCACCCGTCTCTAAAGTGACGCGGGGTAGAATGATATATATATAATAATACTTAATTAAAAGTTTATTATTATGTATTAGGGTCACACTATAGCTGGTACAGCCAGTGGAAATTAAGCAGTTCTACGCTTTTTACAGCGGAAGAGCTAGCACCCTTGTATAACAAGGGAACGCGGCTAGATAGAGCTCAGAGCTGATTGCTTCAACAACTCCCTGAGGATGGGAGAGGACTTCTAGTCACTAGAATAGTTATTCAGTGACTAGGAAACAGGTCCAGAAGGGGAAAAGAGTAGAAAAAGGATTTGTTTTGGATTATTTAAAAACCCCACTCACTGATTTGTAGTAAGGTGTACGGGTTTGTATGGTAATAATCTGGGGGAAATTCCTTTTAGAAGGAATCTCAGCCCCTTTAAATATTACTCAGTATGTTACCCCAATGTAATAACTCAAAGAGTTTGTATTACATGGGGTAAATCAAGATAATAGTCCCCTTGTAGGAGACATAACTAAATTGTAATATTAAGGGTAAATTCATGGAGAGATATTAATCTCTCCTTAAGTTTAGATTTTCTTATTATTATTTAATTTATTAAAAATGATAAATACTATATAAAATGAATACAGAAATTATGAGTCTTGTGGGAATTGAACTTTTAAATTTAAGATAATTTCCTTAGTTCAATTTTTATTCCCTTTTTTCTAAACATAAGTCCTTAACCATTGGGTTATGTGACTTGTATTATTTTGGAGACATGTGGACCAATTGTCTCAATGTCTGACAGATACGCTGGATCACAACCTGTCTCAGATGAAGAAGTTACAATCACCATCCTCAACCAACTGCCTGTAGCACTGCCAGCATAATTGCCTAGATTGAGTTCATCTCAGTTAAACTAGGATGCAAAAAACCAATTTAAAGTAGGTTAACCTCAACCAATGAAATATAAAACCAAGGGGGGTCCCTTGGATTTATATTTCATCAGTTGATTTCAACCATGTTTAAATTGGTTGAGTGCATCCCAGTTTAACTGGGATGACTTCATCCTAGGAAATTATGCTGGCAGTGTAGTTCAGCCTCCAAAAGAAACCCAACCCAAAGTTCATGTTTGCCAGTGATCACCATGCAGAGGCACCACATATCAGGGAAGCAACCACTCACTTCTCCTGCTGATACCTACAACCTGATGGCACGAATTTCATGTTATGGCATTGTGTTTTCTCAAAACAGTGTTCTCCTATTTTCAGGACAAACAGTTCTACCTCTCAGATCAGAATGGCCACCCTTTTGAGCGTGCAGCTAGGAGTATCTTACTTGGCCCGGTTGACTCTTCCATCTGTTTCTACCTATATAATTTTTTCAAACGCAATGAGATGCTTATGGTGGGGCATTGATAAAAGCAAACCTTTCCCAGGATTGGTGTGCAACAAACATGCCCCTCCTGTCAGCCTGAAACTAACCGTGGGTAATGGTTGTAACTGAGGTAGGTTGATGGTTTAAAGCGGTTTGGGTAAGTTAAATATCCTGTAAAAATGATATTCCTCAATCAGTAAGTCTTGTCTGAGAGGCGTGCTCTAATTGCTCTAATTAGGCGCATCCAAATCAATACAAAGTATTAATAGGCATCCAAGGAGAGACTCAACTTGGGTTCGTGGTGGCTATCAGCCACCAAGATATTACATGTAGTATGTAACATGTAATACTTGAAACTGCAAGCTTGAATAATTATAAATATTCTTTATTTTTTATTATTATTAGGGGGTATCAAATATGACCAAATCCACGATTATCTAATCAACGGGTTTCACGAAATCCACAATTATGAAACCAGTGGATAAAAATTCCAAATAATGCCATTATTTGCACTAGACGTGTCAAGTATCAACAACAAAAACCCCAATATAATTACAAACACCACGATCCCCCACATTTCAACCAATCACAACTCAGGATACAAACTTGCAATATACAACCCCAATACAATCAATAATCCTCCACGATTCAACCCCCACCAACAGTAAATCGTTGCCAATACAACTCCACCCAGTCACAAACCCAAACTTGTTCTTCAGTTTTCCTCAAAATTTGGTAAGTTTAGTCAATTATAAACTTGATTGCAGAAAAAACATTAATCGATCATTCCCTGATCCCAGAACGATGCCTATCAAAAAAACGAATAAATTCATCACTGGAAAAGGAAAAGTGATACCAAAGACGTCAGCAAGCAGGAAGAAACCCATCAAGAAGCGAGCACAACATGTCTCTGACGATGATACAACCGGAAAAACTTCTTCTCACCTAAAGAAGGACGACTTCCTCATAATCATCGACTGGCTCAAAATCCAAAAGAATTACGATTTGTGCTTTGGAACTGGTAAGGCACCGGCGGTTGGAAGGCCAGCCAAAGGGAAGATTAATGGATTCGAGCTTATGGCAATCAATCTGAGAAATCAATCCCCTTCACAAATCAAACTAACGGCCAGGCAGATGAAAGATCGTTTTAACAGCTACAAGGACAAGTACAAGAAAACACATACCCAATCCCTCTCCACTGGCTTTGGACTCACCGACGAAGACCGCTCGGCAGGAATTGTCACCATTGACGAGAAGCTTGACAAAATGTGTCCACATTTCCATTCTATGCATCAGCTGATGGGTAAGAAACCGTTTGTGACGCCCTTGTACAAAGTCGATGCCCAAAACGGTGATGAGAGCTCTGACTCTTCTGGTCCCGAGGCCATCAACTTGGACGAAAATGTTGATAAAGATGACTCAGATAATGTATCTGTGGATTCCAATAACTCTAGGGCTCCAGTTGTAAGATCGATCAGTTGTTTCATTGTCTTTTTTGATAATTGCTAATATATTCAATATTGTTTATACGTGATGACTCAGTCAGCAATCTTGGAACCTTTAGAAACTGGTGAGAATAGGTCTGAAGGAGGCAGGGACGGTGAAGAGGTGTGTTTGAATTTCTTTTTATCACTTATGCCATTTCTTCTTCAAATGATTGACCTTGCCACTAAATAATTTAGGAAAGAGTTGGACCGGCCAGTGTTTGTGACAATCCGTCAGATGAAAATGAAGCGGCAATCCTGGTTTGTTATTGGATCAATTAATCACTGTTGTTCGATTGATTAGCTAAAGCCTCATTTCTTCCCATGTTTGACATTAGCAAGGACAGGAAGCAAGTATTCGTCCTAGTGGAAAGGTTAAATCATCTAAGCGCTATCGAAGGGCTGTGGATTCCCTCACTGCCCAAGAAAGGGCCCTTGACACAAGTGATTCAGAGGATTACTGTCCATCTGATGCTCGAGAAGATACTCAGTCACCCTGCAAGAAGAAGACAAACAAATCATGCACCACTTTGACACCTAACGACGCTGCATTGGATTCTCCTGCAAATTCAAGTAAACCGTTGCCAACTCAAACACCCAAGGACAAGCGAAGGGCATCCAACAGTGCCAATATCAATCCTAAGAGCCGATCAACCTCAGGGCCCAACACACCTAATCCTTTTTCTCAATATGAAGAGTATGCGTTGAAGAGGGATGAAGGCCAGTTGGAGATGTAATCCTTGTTCCAATTTTATTAACTGACATGCTTCTTCAACTTATTCTTTATTAGGAAAGTCACAAGTGGCTCGGGACACCCTCAGTTTTGAGATGTTGAAGTTTGAACGACAGGTCAACAACGATAATAAGGGGGTCGAGTTGGAGGAAAGGAAATTCAACCACTCAATTGAACTTGAGGAGAAGAAGTGGGAACATGGAGTTAAATTAGAGGAAAAGAAGTGGGATCAAGGAATAAAATTAGACGAGAGGAAATTAGACTGGGAAAGGGAGGAGAAGGATAAGGACAGAAGGTTTGAGATGGCCAAGATGGAACGTTTGGCTTGTCAGGAGCACATCGGTAAGAAGTATGACCTGGTGACTCAGTGTGTAGCTCATGGGAAGAGTACAGAAGAGATTGAACGCTTGGCAAATTTATTCAAATAGTCCACCTTTTTTGGCTTTGTTCGCACCCAACAAATCATTTGAAACATTGCATGTTACACATTAGAAAGAAAATAAAAAAAAGCAAACTATCGATTATATTTCAAAGAGTTATCTAAAATAGCATCCATATCTCTAATAGTCCAGTTGCTTTTATTTGGATTATTAATATAGTGACCATCTCTAATAAGCTGAATGGCTTTTTGGGTTTTCTTGGGCAGTTGGCAAGATAACCCCTTTCGTGTATGTGAAGATTTGGGAGCAGTTTTTGAGGGAAGAGTCAGGTGAGAATAAGAAGTGGCTTTCCATGCACACTCAACTATACCATCAAATCCTGCAAAGTTGATGCCACAAGAATCGTCTGGAAAGACAAATTCACCTCCAGTGACTTGAAGATTATTCTCGACTAGCTTCCCAGTGTGTTTCTCAATGGGAATCCATAGGACAAAGCTGAAGGGTGAAGAATCGGTGTCTTGGTGTGGCGTGTTTGCAAACTGGCCAAGGGTAAACGACAGGTGTGAGGTGAATCCTTTGCGGTGGGCTGAATATTGGGGAGCTAGTCCAGGGGCTTTGAGTCGAATGTGTTGTTTCTGGACCTCACGGAATAGGGGTTTGGATACAGATCGGAAGCACCGGCCAAGAAACTTATCTATTTTTGGAACATCCTTTTGAAGCGCTTCATAACCGTGTCGATCTGTAGCAACTTTGGAAGAAATGCCTGTTATACCGATTTGGGATTGTGCCTCGTAACCTTTTCGCCATCCCAGACTGTACATTTCACCTGAGTATGCTGGTCCGTTGGATTTATTGGAATTTTGGAATTTGGCCTGCTGGATGAGATGTTGGCTGAGATTTTGGTATTGTTCTTTGAGTTTTGCATCCATGGTTGAGAATGGTCGAAACTTTACCACAGCAATAACGTTCTTACGAGCTCCATCGGCCCAGCAGATAAAGGACTTGTTGAAGAATCGGATGTTGGCATTTGGATTGGGGTTGGAGATGTGGACTGGAATATGGGACTGGCCAGCAAAATGTACATTGGCCCTCTGACGGCGAAGAATTTGAGTGGCGGCTTTGTACTTTTTCCGCTTCCTTTGATTTTTACTGAGGTGTGATTGCGGAGCCAGACAAGACCCTTCTGCTTCATTGAACCCTTTGCTGCCACGTATATCTTGTTCTCAATAGTGATCACATCGGCGATAGATTTGACAAATTACGCAAGACTTTGATTCCATCTGAGACATGTTAGGAGGCACGTGGGGATTCGGATTGGAGTGTTGCTTGCAAGTAGGTGGGCGAGGAGGACAGCTGACTTTGGCTTTCTTCAAGGACAAATTGGATGATTCCGAATGGTGGTCACTGCTTTCATTGTCCGTAGAGCCAGCCTCTGAGAAGGGGCTGTCAGAATCCAAATTGTACGTTGAAACGGAAGGTGACGGCGGGTCCTGGTGGCAAGAGTCATCCCCTCCTTGCTCTTCACTAATGTGCTGTGAATGTTCTAGATTAAGAGGAATAGCACATCGCCAATGGATGTTACAGTTCGTACTTGATCTTTGAACAGACAGCGGCACATCAGCTAGGATTGGGGAGGGGGTGGGCAAGCGTGGTGACAGCGGGTCCTGGTGGCGAGAATCATCCCCTCCTTGCTCCTCACTAATGTGCTGTGACTGTTCTAGATCAAGAGGAATAGCACATCGCCAATGGATGTTACAGTTCGTACTTGATCTTTGAACAGACAGCGGCACATCAGCTTGGATTGGGGAGGGGGTGGGCAGTGGTTCTTTGAGTCCAATGGTTTTCTGTCGAGGTTCTTCCAGTTCCACTCTGAGCTCCTCCGTCACTGATTCCAGTTGTGTAACTTCCGTGCTGTTTGATCCAAAAAGAAAAAAAAGATACAAGAAAGAATAAATCAGCAATACACAGGTGGCTCAGTTGGAAGAGAGAAATAAAGCGGTTACCCAAGCTCTGCATTCCTTATTTTTCCCTCATGAGTTCTTTTTGCAGCCCCACTTACAAAGGGACTGACTGAGACATTGTTCACGAATGCGGTCATAGTTAGAGTCAGATTGGTTTTAGATGGATTAAGTGATCAGTGATCCTCAGCAGCCGTCCTCGGCGATGTGATCCTCAGCGGCGTTGCTTGTTGGTAGTTCGCCTCAGCAGTGTAGCGCGGCGATGTGAACCTCAGCAGGATTCCAGTAGTTGGTAGTTCTCCTCAGCAGCGTCCTTCGGCGGTGTGAAGGGCAGCAGCAGTAAGGTGTTAGGTAGCTCAGCGGCGTCGCTCAACGATGTAAAGATGAGCTTGTGGTAGTTATCCTCAATAATGAATCTTGGCGATGTGAACGTAGTCGCTAGACCTCCTAAGCAGCGTTGCTCGGCGATGTCAATCTCAGCAGCTGGCCGTTTTCCTTGGTCGTTTTCCTCAGCAGCGTCCTTCGGCGGTGTCAAGGGCAGCAGCAGTAAGGTGTTAGGTAGCTCAGCGGCGTCGCTCAACGATGTAAAGATCAGCTTGTGGTAGTTATACTCAATAGTGAGCCTCGGCGATGTGAAAGTAGGTGGTAGACCTACTCAGCAGCGTCGCTCGGCGATGTCAACCTCAGCAGCTGGCCGTTCTCCTTGGTCGTTCTCCTCAGCAGTGTCCCTCGGCGGTGTGAAGCTGTCAGCCTCCCTGATGCCAAGGATAAGTCCTTCTAGCTACAGGTGGTGCAAGGATATATGGAAAGAGTGTATAAACTCTGGGTAAGGTACAATGTTACAATTCCCAAAAGATATGGGGGAATTGTGACGTAGAAATTGAGAGAAAAATAGGTTAATAATTATATTAAATAAATTTAATATAATTAAAAACCAGAGGGGCCTGATAAATCAGGGGTGGTTTAGATCCCTCTAAGGTATCTTACAAATAAATGCAGAGGATTTAGGTACCTGGAACACTGGGGCCTGTTGGAACAGGGGTGGTTTAATCCCAGGAATGGAAATGGGGGAATATCTTCAAGAAAAAGGGTTATTACTTACTAGTAATAAACCTTGAGGGATCTTGGGGATATTCTGGGTGGAACTGGACAGTTTGAAGCGCTTGGATGGATGGATGGTAGAGCTGGATGGGCACTGTGAAGTTGTTGGGGAAGACAGGGCTAAAGAATAACTACTAAGAAGCTTACCAGACTGTGTTATAAAGATGTATATCTAATAATAAGTGGGTAAGGTTGTTAGTGGGTATTGGGAAGCATGAGGAGCCTTCTTTGGGCGGTTGAAGAGCTCCTTAAATAGTCTTGAGTTCCCCCTGGGGACCCTGTAGTTATTATTGGCCAACTTGTGGGATCTTAGGACCACATTTTGGCCATTTTTGCTTTCTTGGTGACGCTTCAGCAGCCCCTGCTTTGAATACACGTCACCAATTGATTTTATTAATGTATTTTATTATTATTTACATATTTATATTGTCTTACAGTCTGTAGTACATCAGTACTGGTTGTTATAGATTTAATACTAGTGGCTTATTTGTATTTTATAATAAGCCACAGTATTGTTTGTACTGTTTGTTCAGTCAGTATATTTTAATTATATGTATAAATAATAATACACTTTAGTATATTTAATTATTTAATCCCCAGTAACCGTTATTACATATGTAACATATGTAATGAGGTCACTGGGGCGTGTTTTTACTGTTTTGGGTGTACCTGAGTGACTGTGGAGTCCGCGTGCCAAGCTGGGAGTCTGTAAGGGGCTTAGTGCTTGCGCGGGGGCTTGTATCCCAACTTTGGCGCGGGCTTTCAGTCACGCGGGTTGAACTTCAAGCTCTGCGGACTGCGGTACGCGGGGTTTGAGTAAAACACGGTGTATTTACACTATCTCCCCCAATTTACACAACACCTCATTTCCGTGACTGGAAATGGGTTTTAAGCATATGTAAATATATATATAAGCATTTAATTACGGCAAGTACTTTTTATTTAAAAGGTACTTGCTAATTCTTCTTTGCTAATTTACATAGTGAAGGAGTGGGAATTAGGGGTACCTGTGAGTGAGGTACCCTAGGTTAAATTTAGTGTAGATTCAGAATATCAAATAATATTCTAAATATTATTTGATATTCTATATTTTTTATGATAATTTTGTGGTAAACTTGTGACAGGTTGCTCTGTCATAGTAGCAAGCTGACATTCCCTACCACCAAGATAAGTCTCCTGGAAAAAGGAAAGTTTCTAACTAAAGATAAGGTTATTTAAGGAAAAAAATTTCAAGAGGACCTCTTGGATGCCCTGTAATTTCTCAGATGAATTGCTCCATCTGGGATATTATTTTCAGGTAACCACTCATCTTTGTCTGCTGATTGGTTCTTATATCTGACAAGATAAAGTCTTGTATCTTTTCCCTGTATCCTCTCTTTTTTATCTTTCAGGATTTTATGTACTTTCAATTGTCCAGAAGGTGGGACCTCCATCAGGGGAACTGGTTGTTGAGTGACTGGTTCATCTTCAGTTCTGGATTGGTACTGTTTTACCAGACTGACTGGGAATACTGGGTGTTTTCTGGATAGTTCCTCTGTCAATATGACTTCCACAGCATTTTTTCCATGAAGTTGTTTAATGGTAAAGGGACCTATAAAAGGGGGCTTTAGCTTCCTGCTACCTCCCAAGTTATTGAAGTTAATAGTGGATAAAAGGACCTTATCTCCTATTTTAAACTCAGGTTCTTTGTGGCTTTTATCCCATCTCCCTTTGTTGTATTCTACTGCTTCTTTCACGCATTTCTTAGCATGTTGTTGGGTCAGATCTAACATTTTCTTGAAATCTAGTGCTGTTGGATGCAGGTGGGGTAATTTATCATTCAAAGTATCTTTGGGCATGCGTGGTATCCATCCTCTTTCCAAGACATATGGAGCTTCTTTGGTGGAGGAATGTTTACTACTATTATAGGCAATTTCCAATGCTGGTAGTAGACTAACCCAATCATGAGTGTATCCATCATGATTCTTAAATTCAAATCCAAAGGAGCAGAATCTACGTAACATGTCTTCTAGAGTTTGTATCATTCTTTCTGCTAACCCATCAGTCTGAGGGTGATAAGCTGTGGAGAAAGCTAGTTTAGTACCAAGCATGTCATGTAGGTTCCTCCAAAATTCTGATGTAAATTCGGGGTCTCTATCACTAATTATAATTTTGGGTATACCTACATCAGCCATGATCCTATTCCAAAACAACAGGGCAACCTCCATGGCAGTATCATCTTTATGGTTAGGTATGAACCTGGCTCTCTTGGAGAATCTGTCTACAACTACTAGTACTGAGTTATATGAGAAGGATCCTCCTGGGGGTAGGCCTGTCACAAAGTCCATGTTTATGATTTCCCACTTGTCAGTTGGTTCAGATATTTTCTGCAGTAAGCCAAATCTTTTTCCAGTTTGCTTATTGCCTTTCTGACACGCATCACAAGATTTGATGTAGTTGTGTACTTGTTCTTTCCAATTGATCCACCATGCTGTGTATTTAATTCTCTCTACTGTTCTTTCTTCAGAAAAGTGTCCAGAATTAACATTATCATGGCATTCTTTCAGAATGTTATCAATTTGGGAAGGGTCACTTATCACTAGTACACTTGAATGCCTATTCCTGAAATATAGAAGGCCATCTAGGAGACTGAACTTTCCAAGTTTATAATGCTTGGCTAATTCTTCTGGTAGACTGGCTATTAGTTCTGTTGAGCTGTTGTCATTTCTAAGTATGTCTACTAGTTTTAACAACTCAGGGTTCTTGTCATAGCTATTCTGGACTAATTCATAAAATGCATCATCTAGGTCACACACATGAATTCCCAGGATGGGAAATATGTCCTCATCTTCTGGGTCATAAGCAGGATTATCTGGGTTATTAGGCAAGGCCCATCTACTCAGTCCATCTGCATTTTTGTGCTTGGCTCCTGACTTATGAATAATAGTCATATGTCCTCTATACTGTTGAATTGCAATTTGCCATCTAAGCATATGTCTATTAGGGGTCTTCATATTCATCAAGGTTCTTACAGCTGTGCAGTCAGTTACCACTAGGAAGTTAGATCCTTCAAGATAGTAATGTAACTTTTCCAGAGCCCAAACAAGTGCTAAACATTCCATTTGGCTTGCTCCATATTTCTTCTCAGTACTTTTGATTTGTCTTGAGATAAATAGAATGGGTTTCTCTGCAGGTTTATCCTCTATTATGAACTCCTGATGGAGGGCTGCTCCTAGACCATCTAAACAAGCATCAATATACAGTATAAATGGTTTAGTATAGTCAGGTTGTGCTAAAACTGGTGCAGTGGTAAGGAGTCTCTTTAACTCTTCGTAGTTTTGTACTCTATCATAGGTCATTTCAAATATTGTATCATGATTACAGAGTGCGTAGAGGCTTTTACTTACATTTGCAAAGTTGGGGACATGTTGGCGGTAATAACTACAGAAACCTAGAAAGGACATAATTTCTGTTCTGTTCTGAGGCATTGATTTCATTAAGACTGCTGCCACTTTGTTCTGGTCTATAGCCAGGGAAAGACCTGAGACTACTCTTCCTAGTGCTTTAAGTTCTCCATATCCAAAGTTACACTTTTTGATGGACATTTTTAACCCTGCTTGTGTGGCAGTTTGGAGTACTATATTGATCTTTTCTAGGTGAGTTTCCCAGTCATCAGAGTAAATGATAATGTCATCTATGTATACCATCATCCAGTTTTGCCTAATGAATGAGCCAAAAATGGAGTCCATCATTCTTTGGAAGTGGGATGGCGCATTCTTTATGCCAAAAGGCATTCTGAGGTATTCAAAAATCCCTAGGTGACATATAATCCTCAGGAATTTCCTACTCTCAGGAGCTATGGGGATCTGATGGAACCCTTTCAGTACATCCATAGTGGTGATATACTTGGCCTTAGATAAGTTGTGTAATGAATGGTCTATCCTGGGAATAGGATAGTAGTCAGGTCTGGTGTAGTTATTCAGAGCACGGAAATCTCCCACCATTCTTGACTTTTCATTATGCCAGGCAATTATTACAGGTGTGGTGACTTCTACCTGTTCATTATGTCCAACTTTTCTCAGGACTTTAAGTTCTTGTAGCTCTTTGATGTGTGTTTCCAGAGCTTCTCTTGATTTGGGGCTGGAGGGGTAGGGTGGTCTCCTCAACTGTGGGGGATAAGGTTTGTCAATATTAAGTTCCAATTTCATGTCATGGCCCTTGATGTTACCAATTGGTTCTTCTGTAGTGCAGAAAGCTTCTTTATGTTCAAAACAAGTTTTCAATACATCCATCTTCTGTTCCTCATTTAATATGTCACTGACAGCAGCTTGTGATAAGTATTCTTTCTGGAAAGATAGTAGATCTTCTTGGATTTCAACATTGTTAATGGCATCTGGTATCTTGATGTTAATGTTGCAGATTTGGAATTTTCTTTTCCAATCACCACCAATAGTGTAGAATCTATCTTTACTCTGGAAAATATCTATACCATACATACAGAAAGCATCATTACCTAGGATCAGGTAATCACAGACTGCATCTTGTAACACTACAAATTCAACAGATAACCTAAGAGATCCTTTAGAGTGAGGAAATATTAGAGGTATGGATACTACTCCAATAGGTTTCATAGCTGAGTTGCAACTACTGAACTTGGCTTTTGGCATGGGCATTAAGTTATCTCTCCATCTGGGGTAACATTCATCTAGAAAGGTACTACTGGCACAAGAACAGAAAGCTCCTACGTCAAGGAGGACTCTTATTTCTTTGTTATCAAACAAGACAGTAGTATAACTAGTTTTCCCCATGGTGTAACTCATACCAGCTTCAGGTTTATTGGTGAGTAACTTTGCGTCAGATATATGGCCAACCTTCATGGAGGGATCCCATCTTTGTGGTAAATTAGAGTCACCATGTATAGCATTAATGGATAATTCATCCCCAATGTCAGCTTGGATAACTGAGATTCTCATCAAGTCTTCTTCAGCTGGTTCATTCATGACTATTTCAAACTGGGAATGGGTATCTTCTTCAGTTTCTGATGGGGTGTTCATTACTACCATATTTACTCTTTTACGTATATTGGTACATTCATTTTTCCAATGACCTTTTTCTCCACACTTCAAACATTCAGGAGTAGCAGTTTTCTTGGGTATTTCAGTTGTGGGGTTAACCTTGGTGGTTTCTTTTTGGAACTCTTTTCTCTCAGGGATGTTATTCCTGGTGTACTTCTTGTTCCATCCATTAAGGACTACCATTTCATTTAATACACTGCTGAATTCTGTCAGGTCTACATCTAGTGAGGGGAATCTACATCTCATTATACTCTCAAGATTTCCTTTACATTGACTCAGTAATCTGTTGTTGGCTTCTTCATCTGAGACTCTGTCATACACACATTCAATCCTTCTTCTTTGTTTCAAACACCATTCAGAAGCTGTTTCTGTGGTTGGATCAAAGTAATCTTTTTCAAAGGCTTGGTGCTTTTCATTTTTCCAAATTCTGGTGCCAAACTGGGCTTTGATTAATTCTTTCCACACTGACCAAGATTGGTGTCCTACAGCTTTACTTTTGGTAATAAACCAAGTAGAAGCCATTCCTTCAAAGAGTACAGTAAGTCTTGAAGTGATAACTTCATCATCAGCTTGGTAAGTCCTTACTATGTGATCAATGTATTCTATGAAACTCATGTGGTCATATTCTCCTTTACCATCAAACTTGGGCCAATCTTTTAAGGGGGGCATAAGTTTGTGTATAGCAGTCATATCAGAGTTTCTGTAAGGTGTGGACATTCTGGTATCTTTGGTCATAGGTCTATTCTGCATAAAAGGATTGTTATACCTAGGTTGGGCACTATTGGTATTGAGGGCGCTATGTTTTTCTTGAGGGACAATGTTGGGACTCAAGTATTGGAGATTCTTATAAGGATTATTTTGTTTCTCCTCTCTGTTGTTATAATAATTAGAATTAATATTGATGTGAGGAGCTTCATCTCTGTCGAGATACGTGGTGGGTTTACTGTCAGGTACCTTGTCACCATACTTATTCCAATTGTTTGTTGCTTGATTAACCATCTCTTCTTCACTGTATGAGCTGCTGGGTCCTTGAGGCTCGTGGTATTGGGGTTTTACTTTCTCCTCTTTCAAGGATTCTATACCTGAGATGATAGTTGTTAATTTTGAAATTACATTGTCTTTTAATTTCAATGATTCAATTTCAGAAGTAAGGACAGATAATTTGTTGTTCACTTGTTCTTCTAGTTTCTCAAATTTTGTATTAAAATTGTTATTCAGATTCATGATCAAATTTTATAATTTATTGTTATTTGTTTCATCCTTTTTGAGGGAATTAATAACATATTCTGCCATTGTAACTTGGGAAGTTTGCATTTCTTCAAGAACATCTAAAGTATCATTAGTATTTTTGTTGATTTCTTTTGTTATTTCTCTAAGATTCTCACTAGTTTTGTTAAGTTCCACCAACATTTCACTATGATGTACTGGTAACTCAAGGGGCAATGGTTTGTCCAATGTTTGCAAAACTCTCATGGTGCGTGCAGTAATGTTGTCTTTAATTTCTTCTAAGCTTGTATCTATTTTATTAATAATTATCTTTAGATTTGCTTCATTATTAATATCTAAAGTGTTTAAATTATTATTAAGAGCTTCAATAGAATCAAACAAGGAATGTATTACAGAGGGTGCTAATCTATGTTCTTGTAGAGATTGGCCGCAATCAGAAGGAGATCTGTGGCCTTCTTCCACTTGACTGGGTCGTCGAAGTTGATGGAAGAGGAGCTTTTGTTCTTCCCTTTGTCTATTTTCTTGAACTTCAGGGTGTTCTTCTTGGGCGGCGCGGGGAAGTGGATCTTCTTTTCCTCCCAAGGGTTCCAACCCTTTACATAGGCCTCTATCTCGTCGTTGGGGATCAACTTCCCGAGAGCCTTCTGACTGTCTTGCGCCGTAGTCAGCAAGGCTCTCAGCTCTTCTGTAGGCCCCTGCCTTAAGGAGGCTTGGCACTGTTTCCAAATGGAAACGTGCTCTTTCACCCGGTGTCTGATCTGTTCTTCTTTCGAGAGGACCTGGATTTCCGGGGTGGAAGGGGGTTTCTGGGTAGCTGCCAACGAATCTGGGGGTCTCTCGTCGACGTCCATGGGGGTTTCTGCTTCCGTTTGAGGAGGCGGGAGCTCTTGGGGCGTCACTGAGAGCTCTTGGGGAGTTGGGGTGGCCTCCGGCGTGGCTGGGACAGGGCCTTTGCGCGCTATGTTCGTCATCTGTAGGTTCTTGACGCGCTGGTGCAGTTCCTTGGCCGCCGCGAGTTCTTGTTGGACAGGGTAGGAGACCTCGAAGTTCTGGTTTGGTCGACCTGGTGGATTTAGCCATTATAAGTTAATTTTATTATGTATTTTTATATGTAAGAAGTACTTACTTGGCTGGTTTTCCGCGTCGACGGTGGGAACAGTCTCTGTTTGGGTGGGGTTTTCAAAGGAAGCCACTGAAAGGAGATGTATGTTAGATTCGTGATTGAAAGAGTTGAGAAAGAAATGGTACTCACTTCTTTCTTGATATCTTTCTTTAGATATACTAGCTCTTTTCAATTTTAACGCTCTCAAGTAGTTATGGAGGGTTATTTCGGCCTCGAGGTTTCTTTCCTCTCTCAAATGAGAGTGGTATGCGGCGAGGATGAGGCGGTCTTCTTGGGAGAGGAGATCCCAGTCTGTAGGACGGTAGTTCCTGATTTCTTCCTCCTTTTTTAGGCGAAGAACTCGAAGGTAGTGTTGAATTAGAGTGGCGTTTTCTTGAAGGTTCACTGTACGCGCCGCAGATAAAAAAATGTTTGTAAGTATGTAATACTGTAATTTTTAGAATTTTTTATTAGTATGTATTTTTTAATTGTGTATTTTTTTAGAAAAATTGAAAACTTACGGTTTTTTTATTTTAATTTTGTGGGTTTGGTTTTTTTTTTTAAAAAAAAGGAAAGCAAAACAGTTTTTTGTTAGTTTTTTGAATTTTTATAGGGTGAGGTATATATGAAAATGATGATTTTTTATTGGTTTTTTATGTGTATATTTTTATATAAAAAAATAAAAAATTACGGGTTTTTTTTATTTCAAAAATAAATTTGAAAATTTTCCCGGCCAGACCCCCAATTGTCAGCCTCCCTGATGCCAAGGATAAGTCCTTCTAGCTACAGGTGGTGCAAGGATATATGGAAAGAGTGTATAAACTCTGGGTAAGGTACAATGTTACAATTCCCAAAAGATATGGGGGAATTGTGACGTAGAAATTGAGAGAAAAATAGGTTAATAATTATATTAAATAAATTTAATATAATTAAAAACCAGAGGGGCCTGATAAATCAGGGGTGGTTTAGATCCCTCTAAGGTATCTTACAAATAAATGCAGAGGATTTAGGTACCTGGAACACTGGGGCCTGTTGGAACAGGGGTGGTTTAATCCCAGGAATGGAAATGGGGGAATATCTTCAAGAAAAAGGGTTATTACTTACTAGTAATAAACCTTGAGGGATCTTGGGGATATTCTGGGTGGAACTGGACAGTTTGAAGCGCTTGGATGGATGGATGGTAGAGCTGGATGGGCACTGTGAAGTTGTTGGGGAAGACAGGGCTAAAGAATAACTACTAAGAAGCTTACCAGACTGTGTTATAAAGATGTATATCTAATAATAAGTGGGTAAGGTTGTTAGTGGGTATTGGGAAGCATGAGGAGCCTTCTTTGGGCGGTTGAAGAGCTCCTTAAATAGTCTTGAGTTCCCCCTGGGGACCCTGTAGTTATTATTGGCCAACTTGTGGGATCTTAGGACCACATTTTGGCCATTTTTGCTTTCTTGGTGACGCTTCAGCAGCCCCTGCTTTGAATACACGTCACCAATTGATTTTATTAATGTATTTTATTATTATTTACATATTTATATTGTCTTACAGTCTGTAGTACATCAGTACTGGTTGTTATAGATTTAATACTAGTGGCTTATTTGTATTTTATAATAAGCCACAGTATTGTTTGTACTGTTTGTTCAGTCAGTATATTTTAATTATATGTATAAATAATAATACACTTTAGTATATTTAATTATTTAATCCCCAGTAACCGTTATTACATATGTAACATATGTAATGAGGTCACTGGGGCGTGTTTTTACTGTTTTGGGTGTACCTGAGTGACTGTGGAGTCCGCGTGCCAAGCTGGGAGTCTGTAAGGGGCTTAGTGCTTGCGGGGGGGCTTGTATCCCAACTTTGGCGCGGGCTTTCAGTCACGCGGGTTGAACTTCAAGCTCTGCGGACTGCGGTACGCGGGGTTTGAGTAAAACACGGTGTATTTACACTATCTCCCCCAATTTACACAACACCTCATTTCCGTGACTGGAAATGGGTTTTAAGCATATGTAAATATATATATAAGCATTTAATTACGGCAAGTACTTTTTATTTAAAAGGTACTTGCTAATTCTTCTTTGCTAATTTACATAGTGAAGGAGTGGGAATTAGGGGTACCTGTGAGTGAGGTACCCTAGGTTAAATTTAGTGTAGATTCAGAATATCAAATAATATTCTAAATATTATTTGATATTCTATATTTTTTATGATAATTTTGTGGTAAACTTGTGACAGGTTGCTCTGTCATAGTAGCAAGCTGACAGAAGCACAGCAGGAGTGGGGTGTTAGGTAGCTCAGCGGCGTAGCTCAATGATGTAAAGATCAGCTCGTGGTCGTTATCCTCAATAGTGAATCTCGGCGATGCTCGTCAGTGTCCCTCGGCGGTGTGAAGGGCAGCAGCAGTAAGGTGTTAGGTAGCTCAGCGGCGTCGCTCAACAATGTAAAGATGAGCTTGTGGTAGTTATCCTCAATAATGAGGCTCGGCGATGTGAAAGTAGTTGGTAGACCTCCTCAGCAGCGTCGCTCGGCGATGTCAAGCTCAGCAGCTGGTCGTTATCCTTGGTCGTTATCCTCAGTAGCGTCCCTCGGCGGTGTGAAGGGCAGCAGCAGTCCGGTTTTTGGTAGCTCAGCAGCGTGTGTCGCTCGCCGATGTGATCCTCAGCAGCAGCGTCGCTCACCTTCGTAGTTATCCTGAGCAGCAGTCCTCGGCGATGATATGTTCAGAAGCAGCCTAGTTAGAATCTGAGGAGAGGAGAGCAAACGATAAAAAATTAGCAGGATGATTCAATGATTGGATAATGGAAGAGTTGCAGACAACCTTTGGCAGGTCCAAATCTGCCTGCCAAACCGTCTGTGCTGTTTCAGCCATCTCCTGTGGCTTGGCCCAAATGAAACTACAACGAAGTGGCTTGGCCTGATCCAATTGAATTGGGCCGTCGTTTCATTGTTCCTGAGCATCTGTTGTTTCCAATAACGTTGGCAACCGTCCTGCCAAAGATATTCTTTCAAGGAGGGAAAAATCAAAAAGTCAGCATGGCATCAGCCAAAGACAGTCAAGATAATAAAAAAAATAGTGAAAAAAATAGTGATCACGCTCACCTTTGTGGAAGGGATTGATACACAGCATGTATGTCAGCAAATTATCTGAGCACCAAAGAGGAGGGATGATGGGTTAATTGGCTTACCTTTTTCAGCCACAAAGCACATGAGCAAGCCAAGTTTTTCCTGATGATTGTTTAATGAATAAACAGCGTGAAATGTAAAAAGATGAATTGAAAAATCAGAGGAAATGTTACCATGACAGTGTATCGTGCACAATTGCAACATTGAAACAAATTGAGCTAGTGGAAGAAGCATTTTTTTTGTACCGGTGGGTGGTTTTGTCCTGTAGAGATGTGCTTACTTAGGCAAGAAAACATATTTTGATCCAACATATAAGTGTAAAAACTTTATTGATTTTATTGGCATTCAAGATGAGAAGAGAACAAATATCTGTAATGAAGCAGAGCAATCAAGAAAAATTGGCACTGCAAGGAAACAAAATCCAAAGCAAGAGTCAGAAAGCTGAAAGTGTATTGTTGTGCAAGTGAATGTTGAATTATTCACCTTAGTTGAAGAGTGCAAGCGTTATGGGGCGTAACAGTCCACGTAATCCATCGTTACTAGATTCAACATTTTCCAACAAGGGCAGGGCTGCTTCTGGTTCCTCCTCATTGTAAAGTTCATGCCACTGATCCTTGAGGTCGGCTAGAAGATTATGCAGAACAATGCAGGTGATGATCCACTTGACCGTTGCCTTCATCTCACGAGGGTTCCTGATTTGTGATCGAATTTCTCGCAAACTGGCAAATCGTCCCTTTAGAATACCAATGGCATGTTCAATTCGTACTCTTGATTGGGCTAGATGGTAATTGAAATCCACATTCTCAGGTATAAGCAAATCAGAACCTTTGTAGGCTGGAACAGTATGTTGATCACTTGAATAAGCAGAGTCGGCCAGGAGGAATTGGTGTTGGTCAAAGAATCGTTCTGGATTTTGAGCAAGCTTCATATTAGAGAAGACATAACAATCGTGACAGGATCCTGGGTAGCCTGCAAGGTACGATATGAACATTTTGTTTATGTCACAAACAAGAGTGACCGAAATAGAGTAACTGTTTTGAAAGCAAACAACACATCAGCTCAGAATTGGTAAAATAGTGGAACCAATGCAAACGATCCAACCGTTTTTTTCGATCCCAGTAGTGGTTACCGTCCACCGGAGGCTTTTGACTCAGTGGAATGGTTGTTCCATCAACAAAGCCAACACATCCAGGGAAGCCTTCATCTTGCATGACCTGAGATGATTCCATACGTTCTTCTTGAGTCGGCCATGATACCAAGTGCGAGCGCATTTGATAAAGAATCTTGATCACCCGACATGTGTAAAGGTTGATTGTTCCATAGCCAACGTGGAAGAGATTCTTGAGTCTGAAAACCGCAGCACCGTTTCCGTTTGATCCAAGACGGCACATAGCAATAGCGAGTTGGACTGATGGGTCTCGTTGAGGATTCTGAGAGGAGTTGTGAAAGATTGGATTTGACTCAATCAGTTGAAGAAGATTGAGGAAACATGGGAACGACATTCGAAAAAGCTGGAGGAAGCATGATTGAGGAAGTTCTTGAATGATTGAAAGGTCATATCGAGGATGGAATCGTGTAGTGGTGCCTCTGGCATTGAGGTATCGTTTCTGGAGTTTTGATCGACAATAACGGTAGAAATCTTCAAGACCTGAGTCTTTGTTATCTGAGTCGAAAATCAATACTGTTGCAGCAGAGTTGGCCGCTTGAAATAGTTGCTTGTGTTGAGAGGGTGCTTGTCGCATGATTGGTTGAGGTGAGGTGTGATGTTTGCTTGGTTTGACAAGAGGAAATGGATTGAACGGTGCAGCGTGAGCTGATGAGAGATGTGATTTAATTGGGTTATTTTGGAAATGAAGGATTTGGATGGAAAACCAGGGTTTTTCATTTTCAAAATCCGTTTGGTTTTTAGCTACCCCTTTTTGAAAACCCGTTGATTAGAAATTGTGGATTTGGCAATTTCTAATCAACGGGTTTTAATGGTGGATTTGGTCATATTTGATACCCCCTATTATTATTTCTTATTTTAACAGTCTTAACAAAAAAGAAATTAGACTTTAATGTTTTATCAAATTGTATAATAGTCTAACAGTTAAGGACTGGCTTAGTAATAACTGTTGTAAACATAAGGACCTGAGTTCAAGTCACACTCATGACCACATTCAATTAAAACATTTATAAAATTATACCTACTTTTTACCAAAATTAAGTTATAATTTAATTAATGAAAATCTTTGGAAAATTAATTTTCAAACATGCAATAAATGGATTAAGAACCATTTATTGGCATAGTTTTCTTCTTGAAAATCCTGGAAGATCCAAGATTATCAGATAGTAATTTACATATAACTAAGCAAATGGCCTTTGCGAGCCAAACAAACCCTGACAAGGTTGTACAGTTTCTAACGCCAAGGGCGACATGACCTGTTCAGTTTCTAACGCCGAGGGCGACATTAAAGAAACTTAATTGAATTTTTTTTTCGCTTTTTTTTTGCTTTTTTTTTCGCGTTTTTTTCCGCTTTTTTTTTCGCTTTTTTTTTTGCTTTTTTTTCGCTTTTTTTCACTTTTGTCAGTTTTTTTTCACTTTTTTTTTCACTTTTTTCACTGTTTTTCACTTTTTTTCACTTTTGTCACTTTTTTTTTGCACTTTTTTTTGCACTTTTTTTTGCACTTTTTTTTGCACTTTTTTTTGCACTTTTTTTTGCACTTTTTTTTGCACTTTTTTGTTGCTCCTTTTTTGGCTCTTTTTTTTGGCTGTTTTTTTTTGGCTCTTTTTTGCTTTTTTTTGTTTTCTGCTTTTGCTTTTTTTTTTGGCTTTTTTTTTTGGCTTTTTTTTTGGCTTTTTTTTTTGGCTTTTTTTTGTTCACTATTTTTTTGTTTTCTGTTTTTACTTTTTTGTTTTGCTTTTTTTTTGCTTTTGTTGTTTTGTTTTGTTTTGTTTTGTTTTGTTTTGTTTGTTTTGCTTTTTTTTTGTTTTGCTTTTTGTTTTGCCTTTTTTGTTTTTGTTTTTGCTTTGTTTTTTGCCTTCTGTTTTTGCAATTTTTTTCCCTCTTTTTTCTTTTTTTTTTTCTTTTTTCTTTTTTCTTTTTTCTTTTTTCTTTTTTCTTTTTTCTTTTTTCTTTTTTCTTTTTTCTTTTTTCTTTTTTCTTTTTTCTTTTTTCTTTTTTCTTTTTTCTTTTTTCTTTTTTCTTTTTTCTTTTTTCTTTTTTCTTTGCTCTTTTTTTTTTTTTTTTTTTTTTGCTCTGTTTTTAATTCTCTTGCTTTTTTTTTGCATGAGCTGTATTCTTTTTCTTTTGTCCCTCTTTTTGTTTTGCTCTGTCTTTTTCTGTTTGTTTTACACACTTATTTGGTCATTTTTTTTTGACATTGTGCACACTTCTTCACTAAAGCAACCAATACTGTTGCCAACAACCAATAACACATTATAACAACCAATCATGTTGCTACCAACCAAAGTACATATATTGTAGACTGTTGCTGGCAACCAAGTCACATTATTTAATTAATGTTGCTACCAACAGCTACCAACAACTAATTAATCAAACTGCTGCTACGCTTTCTCCAGCCACAAATAGAGCTCTTCTTCACCTGACATCTTCCGCTCCCCAATTATATCCCACTGTTACTCCATCATTCTTCAAAATAATAATCCACCACATACTCTTATTGCATCTGACACATACTCTTATTGCATTTTACTTTTCTGCTCCCATTAATCTACAATGAACTGGAATATTGATGAATTGAGAAGAGCATACAACAGGGAAAGAAATGCTAGGTTTTGTCAAAGGGACTTGAATTCTCTACTCAATCTGCCCACCACCCCTAACCCCAATCATTTCCACCATCCATCATCTCCTGTAACTAATTATTATTTTTTCAACTCTCACAATTCTCCAAGTCATCAGCACTTCCAATGTAGTTTAATCATTAATCACCACCCTTCCCATATTCAGCATCTACACAATGACCCTCAAAGACACCATCCACATTCCCATCAATTCTCTCAACATTCTCATCAAATCTCTCACCAACTCCAATCCTCAAGGTCCCGTCCAATCTCTCAGCAAGTTCCATCCCCAATGTCCCAGCAAATATCTTATCAACTACCAGCCTCAGTTTCTCATCAGAGATCTCATCATATCCATTCACTTACTCCCCATCAAAACTACCATTCAACTCACTCCCCAATCCAGTTGAATCAAAATCATGTCCCATCACAAAGGCATCCATTGTCTCAAATCACTCAACTGATGTCTCATAACCACACCCGTGGAATTACCAATTAGACCAATAGAATTAATAAAACTCCTAAATCTCCCTCCAGGGTTTCCATTTCTAACTTGGTCCATTCCCAAAATCTTTCTCCCAAAAATCAGATTAATATCAATGCCAACTATGATAACTCCTCAAACCTTCCTTCTGTAGAGCAAACATCACACTTGGAGGATGATATGCCAGAAACCAATTGGGAACAGCTTCTAAATCAGGTTGATCATCATTTTTCCCAGATTGGATTTGAAAATCCTGCAGGTTCTGTTTTGGATGACCATCCTTTAATGAATGAAAATGAAAACTATGTAGCCAAAAACATTCCCCAGATAAATTTTTGCAGGGTTGGGTTCCAAGTTTCAGACCACACACACTGAGAAGAGAGAGGCAATGTCCATTATGCCATGCCATACTATTTCAAGGCAAGACAAATGCCCTCTGCCGTTTCTCTGGGAGGATCAACATAAATCAACCACTCCCTCCTACAGATTTACTCCAGCTTTTCAAAGATGCAACTCAAGACCACTTGCCTCAAGGAAATCAACTGATAAGTTCCAAACATTTTACGAATAGCAGCTATGCATTTACTTCACTTGGTATAAATTGTGCTACAAGATCTGCTTTGAACAACCAAGGACAAGGTATATATACTTTCAAGGTGAAGGAGAAAATTCACCACAATATTGGAAGCTTCATGCCAATGTCTCAGGAATTCCCAAAATTCTTGCAGCTCTACATATACAATAATGGACATGAGTTTGAAAATCTTCATATTCATGGTCAACATTTCCTCCCAGAGCTTATGACAAGGATTCAATAAATACTTCACTGGTGCAATCCTCTCATATGCCAGTTTGAGCATTTAGCATCTGAAATCACTCCAAACCGCTAAGGCTTACAGAAACGGCAACGAATGTGGACCAAAGAGTTTATCACCTCCCAATAGGGGACCAAATTGCAGCCATCTGGGTAGAAGGTATTTCTTTCTTTTTCACTTTCACTAAGTTGTCATGCTCTGAAATTTCTTACCGTGAAGGCAATGTCCCTTTGAAAACAGCCACAAGGGATGTTATCATCAAGTATTGTGGTCAATCCCTTGCAAGAGTATCTGAATTAGACAGCAAATATGACCCTCTCCATTATGTGCTCTTACATCCAAATGGAGATCTTGGTCAGAGTCCTGAACTCAAGCAGGAAATGCCACTTTCAACTGCCTTGAAATATTATTCTTACAGATGGCCTTCCGCAATCCATCAACATGTGTGCAGCTGGGGATCGTCACTTTCAGCACTTTTCTATCTGTTGGGAATGTAGAAGGTATCACTGATTTTTCAAACAAGATACAGCTGCCTGCTTCAATGGTAATTCATGGTGGATCCTACAAGGAAAATTTGGATCATCTCATCACACAACTATTCCCACATATTTCCAGGTCTTTCTCCCAACATGATTACTTTTTGGACTGGGCTATTCTTTGCTGCAAGAATGTTTCAGTCAACCATATAAATGCTAGGATCTTGCAAGATATTCCATCAGAAGACAGGAATTATAAAATCTATGATTCAGTGGAAGATGACCCCCAAAGCCTACACTTACAGGAATAAATAAATAGTCTAACAATTTCAGGCTTTTCACCTCACATTTTGAAATTGAAAAGGGGCTTCCCAATAATAATGCTGAGGAACCTTGATAGAACAATGGGACTACATTGATTGTGGAAAACCTGGGCCCAAATGTTATTCAGCAAAGGTAATTTCAGGAAATAGAGTCAATAACTTGGTGGCTATACCACACATTCCCTTCATATCAGACCCTGATGAGTCTGTATTGCCTTTCAAGCTCATACGGAAACAATTCCCCGCAAATCTACGGAAACAATTCCCCGTAAATCTGGCTTTCTCAATAACTATAAACAAATCTTAAGGCCAGAAAATTGGAAATGTAGGTATTGTACTTCATGATCCTGTATTTAGTCATGGACAACTCTATGTTGCATTGTCACAAAGTAAGTCCAGCCGTACTACAAAGGTAGTAGTCCCTCAACCTGAATTTGGCCTTCCTTCATATGAAACATCAAATATTGTTTACAATGAGGTTCTTTCAAATGTACAGAGGCAATAGTTATATTAATATTTTTAGTTTCTCATCCTTTTTGTTTTTTTTGCTTCATAATTTCATTTCTTTTTGATTTCAACATGAAATGTTATCTTTGTTCTTATATTTCCACAAATAAAATATTGTGCACCTTTCTCATCAAGCCCCTTTTTCTAAACCTCCCTCCCCAATCCCCAAATTGGGGGCTATGCCCTCGTTTATAGTATAAAATTACACATAAATAAAGGTAAATCTTTATGTAAAGTATATTAATTATGCAATAATGACTTGTAAATTAATTTCCACATGTTTTACTCTCCAGAGCAAGCGCTTTTCCAAGCTCTAACCCCAAAGGAAGTTATATGTACATGTGATTGATAATTATTTAGTTTAATTAAGAAAAATAAACATTAAACTATTTTAATTAATGTGAAATAAATATGGCATCATTTTAATTAAAAATGACACCATGTTTCACTTCTTACCACGAACAGGCTGATCAGATTCACCTGTTAACATTACCCCAATCCCCACTGTCAAATAAATTGCAGAGGGATTAATACAAAATATTTATTATTTAAGGAGGAAGTTTCTTCACCAAATTGAAGACATCCTCCTCCCATCAACTTTAACCATTACTAGATAACTTATTATAAGCTAACAAGGCGCTCACCTTCTCCTGTAAGTAAGGAGGACTGGCCTTTTTATACTTATAACTATCTTTAATAGTTAGAGTTCTTCAAATCCCCCCAATTAAATTAATACTTCTTAATTTAATTGGAAGAACCGTGTTAAAGTCTGGTTAGCCCTTCTGAGGATATTTTATTCCCATAACAGAAGTCTGGCAGCAGGGTAGTAACCTGTTTTTTTTAATACTTAGTGTTTTTAACAAAACACCAAAGTAATATTGTTTATATTTATTTTTATTACACTTTTTTAAGTGTAAGACCTTTTATTCCTTACTGTACACGCCACTATTTGTGGAATAGAGTCCAGTTTGTTGACAGGGGCCACCTTATTGAAGGTAGTCTGTGGCCAATTCTTGAGGTAACAACAGTAATAAACTATAGATTATCCAGAATTGGGGGGTTGTTGGAGAATGGGAACTAAGCAAGGTAAATAACTCTA
The DNA here is from genome assembly GCA_007896445.1 of Puccinia hordei. Taxonomy (NCBI): domain Eukaryota; kingdom Fungi; phylum Basidiomycota; class Pucciniomycetes; order Pucciniales; family Pucciniaceae; genus Puccinia; species Puccinia hordei. Next base: position 166,224 of record RDRW01000455.1, read on the forward strand.
AGGTATGTACTGTGCTAAGGTGTTCTAAATATTCTATGGGGGACAAACAGATGTTTTCAAGCTGTTTATATATTGTAATATCTCCTCTTGGGGAGATTGTGAGCGCTTCCATGACCTGGGAGGTACTGTGGAACTTCAGGGGGAAGACAGATCCTTTTGAGAGGATCTGTTAATGTTTATGATGTGATTTCTACTAAGGCTGTGCTATGTGACACATCTGTGATCAGTAGTCCTTAGTGTAATTGGATCACATCATGACATTTGTATTCAAAGATCAGTTATATTGGATCACATCATGACAGTTGTATACAATGATCTGTTATTAATATTATTAAAGATGTTAACTTATAATGATGTCATTTATTATTGGTACATCTTGTAAGTATTAATTGTTATAATATGAATAAGTTCTTTTATTAATAAGATATTAAAGTACATAGTATACTGAAGCACTTTTTATTTAACATCAACAGGAGCGTGGACCCTCTCTGTCCAAAGTTCGGCAGCAGGGAAACAGTTTCTCATCTTTTGACTTTCTGTCCAATGACAATATCCCACAGGAGGCATCTTCAAAGGTATCTCAGGCAAATGAAGGTCTGTTTCAACTCAAACAGGTTGGAAGGGTTGTTGAGAAATCAAAAGGCAGAGAAGCCATTGGCAAGCTTCCTCATAGACATAAATTGGTTCAAGGAGCAAATTTTGAGTTAATCTTTAAAAACCTCCTTTCCTTTTATTTCCCTTTACTATTATGTTGTTTCCTCACCTTTTTTCACATCTCTTTCATGTTATCATCTCATTGTGTTACTACATAACAACTAAAATTGTCGTGGTTGTGTTTTTTTGTTTCCTCATGTGTTCTCTTCACTTTTTGATGTTATCAAGAATCATAGTGTGCAATGCCAAAGGCCAAATTACACTTAAAAAAAAAAAAGAGGTCCATAAAGAACCGCTGTGCGCCGACTTGGGTTGATGTTATCTCGTGCCCCGGCGCACCGGCCGATGACTATTTGTATCGGTCTGTTTCTGATCCTAGGAAACAAACGATCAGGACGGAGGCAAGGCTTCACACCCACAACTCAATGGCCAACTCTCGTTTTGGGTACGTTCGCCAAGCAGAATTAGATGACCGACTACTACCAAATACCTTCTTGGTAATCCGATTGGATGGGAAAGGATTCACTAAGTCAGTCTTTCGCCTTTGTTTTCGCGGTGGAATGAAGCTCTTTTCATTCAGAGCGGTGGGAAATCACAGTCTGGCTTTCCTTGGGGTTTCTCTTCTCCTCTTCTTTCTTTGACCTCTAGCCTTGTTGCTGAAGGATGTATTAAAATCCACAATCAGATTTTCTCAGGCTCATGGATTCAAAAAACCAAACGATGTCAAGGCTTTAAATTTAATGAATGCAGCAGCAATCCAGGTGCTCGAGTCAGACCTCGGAAAGGGATATGTCAGTTCCAAATCGGAAAAGTTGAAGCAATCCACGCAGAAATCATCTACGGGTATCATTCTGGCTTACGGTCAAAGCGACGAATTCAGCTTCGCATTTGGAAGAAATTGCCAAGCTTACAATCGTAGATCCAGGTGATTTTACGAACATTTTACTCTCATGCTTGCCAACCGCTGATCTCTCCTGCCTTGCTTCCACTCGTTCATCCCCAAATAGCAAGCTTTTGACGACCGTTCTGTCCACTTTTACGGCCGCATACATCCATCTATGGTCAGAGCATTTTCCTGAAAGCCCGCTTTTAATTGATAATCTACCCACGTTTGATGGAAGGTAAGCCCAATGGTCATTCCAATCTTTCATCCCCCTTCAACTTTTAATATTAGCTTATCAGTCTCTTTTCTTGGCCACGATTATTTCAGCCGGATTAATCCAACATTTTTTTTTCTTTATCCACCCTTCTTTAAAAACATACAAACCGCGGCGATGCGCACATCAATACGAAAACAAGAATAATACAATATTCTACCTCTCAGGAGCTGCAGGATTATTTCAAATGGAGACAAGTCGATGGTATGTAAAGTTGACAATTCCAACATTATTTATTTGTTTAACCTGGGCCGATTTATGACGCATTTGTTTGCGGGATGCGACCAGCTCACATCAACAATTTATACAATACGACGTTCTGGGCATTAGTACAACAAGGAAACCGGACGGCTCAAGAAGCTCACAGTGATCTCAAAGGGACGTTTTCCAAAGACAAACACTCGATTTTATTCGATCGATTCCAAATCAATTACAATAATGAACCCGAAATCTTTAAGAAAGGCTCTATTTTGATCTGGTCTTCGTTAGCGAAACTTAGCGTTGACATGAAACCTGGGCCTACCAGCCATCTCGTAGACGACGACAATGTAAGGTCTACACCTCCCAAACTCAGCCTGATCTGTTCAAATCTAGAAAACCTGCAGTTGTGCGCTGACATTCATTTTCAACAACCACTTTCCCCATATCTGAATTATCTTAATTTATTGCAACATGGTCCAAGGTGTCAAACCTGACATCCGTATCCTCAGCATCACTTGCCCTGTCGAACCCGGACCCGTCAACGGGAGAGCAGCTGATTCAGTCCAATCCCAACGACGTGGTGAATTCAGTGTGGGTGGTTCATCAGGATCTAGTTAAGGATCATTGGTGGACTACGGGTCCTGGATCTCACATATCTGAATAAATCAAATCCTTCTTTTCATTCTTTTTGTATGGTCTTGAGCATTTCAATTCAACTTTGCAATCACCAGGCTTGAACTTGGTTATGACATACATGAGGCCGCCCTTGAACGCTACAGAAGTGCTCTTGGGGCTATGCTGTCAGTGAACGCCTATACAATGTAATTCTGAGCATAAACATGAAGCATGTATAAAACTCACGGCTGAAGACTGATGGGCAGGGATTATCACAATTGACAAGAAGCTTGACAAAATGTGTCCATGTTTCCATGCTATGCATCAGCTTATGGGGAGGAAACCATTTGTAACACTGTTCTACAAAGTCAATACTCAAAACAGTTATGAGAGCTCTTACTCTTCTGGTCCCAAGGACAACAATTTGGTCAATAACAATGTTGAGCAAAATGGCTCAGATAACGTATCTGTGGATTCCAATAATTCTAAGGCTCAAGTTGTAAGATTGATCAGTTGTTTGATATTATTTTTTGATAATTGCTAATATATTCAATATTGTTTATATGTGATGACTTAGTCAGCAATCTTGGAACCTTTAGAAACCGGTGAGAATAGGTCTGAAGGAGGCAAGGGCAGTGAAGAGGTGTGTTTTTGATTATGTATGCAATTGTTCTTCAAACCATTCATCTTGCCACTAAATAATTTAGGAAGGAGATGGACCAGCCAGTGTTTGTGGGGGGTTCATAACCAGATGCCCTGTCAGCCACTGAGTACTTATCACAGTACCTGACATGTACCACGTAACTGCAAATATTATTAATTATTATTATCTCTAATAATAATTACTATTCTTATTTATTCTTATTACTATTTATTAATATTCTTCCTTTAAATAACTTCATGTAATATTAATTATTATTATCTCTAATAATAATTACTATTCTTATTTATTCTTATTACTATTTATTAATATTCTTCCTTTAAATAACTTCATGTAATATTAATTATTATTATCTCTAAGAATAATTACTATTCTGTAGTTATTATTATTATTATTATTATTATACATTCAGTATTATTACATCACTATTATTATTATTAAAGTACATTCATTACAATAATTAATAAAAATACTTTAATAATACATTCATTAATAACACATGAATAATTCTGGTTAAGCTATGTACTCCTGTTATACAAGACATTTAACTTGTAGGCCCTTTGCCCACCTTTCACGTGAAATATCCAGAGTAACAGATGTCACTCTTTCCCCTTTGATTACGCCCACATTCCTTAACATTGGAATATTTCACATATAAGATATGTACTTTAATATCTTATTAATAAAAGAACATATTAATATTATAATAATTAATACTTATAAGATGTACCAATAATAAATGAAATCATTATAAGTTAATAACTTTATTAATATTAATAACAGATCAATCAATATAAATGTCATGATGTGATCTAATCCCACTAAGGACTACTGATGAAAGATGTGTCCCATAACACAGCCTTAGTAGATATGCTACTAATTCAGAGACATCCTGACCATAGCAAATTAAACCAATCTACAACTTATATTCTTAGTCTCAAAAGAATGCACACCTTGCGTCTTTTGTTTTGAAAGAAACTATTGAAACAAAAAACATAGAACACAGAATCTAGATATTGTCAGATTACCAAAGAAACCTTAACCGGCAACGGTAAGTCAGAAAACAAAATAATGAGACGAAAAACTCCCTACCTCAATCAAACCTGACTACCAGCTGATACTGTCTCCCTAGGCAACAAAAATCAGACTGAGCCGCTAAACCCTGACAATCAGGACTTACCGCTCTTATCCCCTGTTGCCTTCGTGGCACAGCATGGCGAAGACTACATGATGTAGAAACAAGCTTGTAAGCTCATTCAGCTGCAGAAGAAACACACTACCTGCATGATATAAAAGAGGCTGATCAAACACTCATTCAGTCATCAGCAATCGACTACTTCTCCCGCACATTAGCAATCATAAAAATCAAATTACATTCTCCTCTCCTAGCTCCATAAACCAATTCCCACTATCATCCCTTTTTCCTACTCTAAACTCGCCTATCACCTCCACAGTCTCACACTCCCCCATTCTTCCGTTTTCATTCTTCTCAAAATCCATCTTCTCACATCTCACAAACTGCTCTGCTATAAAAGGTCACATACCTCTACCCTTTTAGGTATGAGAGAATTTCTTTCTTTATTTCCTAAAAACAGAACCGTGCATAGATTCAAATACATGTATATAGATGATAGAACCTAACTTGATGAAATAAACCTTTTATTTCTTGCTTTTCTTTCAGATATAACTTCTAAAGTATAAAGAAAACTTGGAATATCATTTCAGATTCTGAATCCACATGTAGATTAACCTAGGGTAGCTGTCAGCCACCAAGATATTACATATGACATGTAATACTTGAAACTGCAAGCTTAATAAACAATAATAACCTTTTAATTTATTATTATTTAATTTATTCTATTTTTTATTTTTACTTGATGTTCTGAGGAAAACAGGAATCAGACTCAACTGCTTCAACAAATAGTGTAATAGTCTAACAGTTAAGCACAAGCTTATGAATATCCTGCTTATATTAAAGGATCTGGGTTCAAGCCACACTCATGACCACACTTATAAAATATTATTAAATTTATTTAAAATTATATCTATATTTTTATAAAAATCCAAGGAAATTTAATTAAGGAAAATCCTTGGCAAATCAATTTGCAAACACGCAATAAATGGATAAAGAACCATTTATTGGTATAGTTTTTTCCTTGAAAAATCCTGGAAAATCCCAGCATAACCCATAATAATACATACTATAAGATTACATACTCATTTAAGTAAATAGTTTATGTATTATTTATTTATATAATTAATACATGTGATTATTAATCAATTATCCTTCAGGGAGGGCGCTTTTTCAAGCCCTGTTCCCTAGATAATTTATTCACAAGTATGCCTTAGTGAAATAAATAATGTATTACTGAAATACTTATTTAATTTAAAAATTATAATGTGAAATAATTATGGTATCATTTTAATTAAAAATGACACCATCTTTCACATTTGATCACGAACAGGGTGCTCACTTTCCCCTGGTGATTTTGCCCTGAACATTGCTTTCAAAAAAGAAGCATGTGAAAAATAATAATAATTTATTTAAGGAGCTGGTTTTTCCACTAAATTGAAGACCACCTCCCCATTAATTTTAACATATACATAGATAACTCATTATAAGCTACCAAGGCGCTCACCTTCTCCTGTAAGTAAGGAGGACTGGCCTTTTCTTATATTTATCTTAATTAGTTAGAATTCTTCAACAAACTCCCCCCAATAAATAATATCTCATATTATTTATTGGAAGAACCGTGTTTAATTCTGGTTAACCCTTCTGTGGACTTTCCCCCCACCAGAAGTTTTGGTAGCAGGCTAAGAACCTGTTTTATTGCATTACTTAAGTGTTTATACACTATAGTAATTATTCTTTAAGCTTATAGTCTTTTAGTTCACACTTTTTAAGTGTATATTTTTATTCATATCTGTACACACCACTTTTCGTGGAATAGGGTCCAGATAGTTGACAGTAGCTCAGCACAAGTACCCCGTAATTATTACTCCTTCATATCCCTTTACAAGGCCGTCAAGTTTTCATATGACTTAAAGATCTACATAACCTTAAATATATGCTAGTACACTATTTAATTCAGGTTAATAGAGTTCGGGTATAATGAATAAATAAGGTTTACATCATCATTTCCATAGGTACATGTACCTTGCACCTGTAATAGAAGCCACAACCAACGCCGCGGCAATACTTTTCCTACTAAGGCCAAGATAGCCCAATTGGGCTCATATATACATACACATATGCTTAAACCCCATTTCCAGTCACGGAAATGAGGTGTTGTGTAAATTGGGGGAGATGGTGTAAATACACCGTGTTTTACTCAAACCCCGCGTACCGCAGTCCGCATAACCTGAAGTTCAACACGTGTGACTGAAAGCCCGCGCCAAAGCTGGGATATAAGCCCCCGCGCAAGCATCAATCCCCTTACAGGCTCTCAGCTTGGCACGCGGACTCCACAGTCACTCAGGTACACCCAAATCAGCAAAAAAACACCCCAGTTGTCAGCCACTGAGTACATATCACAGTACCTGACATGTACCACGTAACTGCAAATATTATTAATTATTATTATCTCTAATAATAATTACTATTCTTATTATTATTATATACATTCATTATTATTATTAAATTACTGTTATTATTATTAAAGTACATTAATTACAATAATTAATATAAATACTTTAATAATATATTCATTAATAACTCATGAATAATTCTGGTTAAGCTATGTACTCCTGTTATACAAGATACATAACTTGTAGGCCCTTTGCCCTCCTTTCACGTGAAATATCCAGAGTAACAGATGTCACTCTTTCCCCTCTGATTACGCCCACATTCCTTAACATTGGAATATTTCACGTATAAGATATGTACTTGAATATCTTATGAATAAAAGAACTTATTAATACTATAATAATTAATACTTATAAGATGTGCCAATAATAAATGACATCATTATAAGTTAATAACCTTATTAATATTAATAACAGATCAATTAATACAAATGTCATGATGTGATCCAATCCCACTAAGGACTACTGATCAAAGATGTGTCCCATAACACAGCCTTAGTAGAAATCACATCATAAACATTAACAGATCCTCCCAAAAGGATCTGTCTTGCCCCTGAAGTTCCACAGTACCTCCCAGGTCATGGAAGCGCTCACAGTTCACCCCTGAGGAACTCTTACAATATATAAACAGACTGTAAACAGTTGTTTATCCCCCAGAGAATATTTAGAACACCACAGCACAGTACATACCTTAGAGTTATTTACCTTGCTTAGTTCCCCATTCTCCAACAATCCCCCAATTCTGGATAATCTATAGTTTAATACTGTTATTACCTCAAGAATTGGCCACAACCTACCTTCAATAAGGTAGTCACCACGAACGCAAGTGAGTAACTCCTTGGATGCCTATTAATACTTTGTATTGATTTGGATGCGCCTAATTAGAGCAATTAGAGCAAGCCTCTCAGACAAGACATACTGATTGAGGAAGTACCTTTTTACAGGACTTAAAACATTACCCAAACCACTTTAAACCATCAACCTAACTCAGTTACAACCCTTAACCACGGTTAGTTCCACACCCAGGCTGACACCAGTGACCTCATTACATATGTTACATATGTAATGAAGATTACTGGGGACTAAATAATTAAATACATTGAATGGTATTATTTATTTATACAAAACATATTGAGTAAACAAAAACAGTACAATACTGTGGCTTATTATACATACTAATAAGCCACTAGTATTAAATCCACAACAAATAGTACTAATGTACTACAGACTGTACATCAATATGAATGAATAAATAATGAGTAAAATATCATAATAAAATCAATTGGTGACGTGTATTCAAAGCAGGGGCTGCTGAAGCGTCACCAAGAAAGCATAAATGGCCAAAATGTGGTCTAAAGATCCCACAAGTTGGCCAATAATACCTACAGGGTCCCCAGAGGGAACTCAAGACTATTTAAGGAGCTCTTTAACCGCCCAAAGAAGGCTCCTCATGCTTCCCAATACCCACTAACAACCTTACCCACTGCTTATTAGATATATATCTTTATAAGACAGTCTGGTAAGCTTCTTAGTAGTTATTCTTTAGCCCTGTCTTCCCCAACAACTTCACAGTGACCACCCAGCTCCACCATCCATCCATCCAAGCGCTTCAAACTGTCCAGTTTCACCCAGAATATCCCCAAGATCCCTCAAGGTTTATTACTAGTAAGTAATAACCCTTTTCTTGAAGATATTCCCCACTTTCCTTTCCTGGGATTAAACCACCCCTGTTCCAGCAGGCCCCAGTGTTCCAGGTACCTAAATCCTCTGCAATTTATTTGCAAGATACCTTAGAGGGATCTAAACCACCACTGATTTATCAGGCCCCTCTGGTTTTAATTATATTAAATTTATTTAATATAATTATTACCACCTTTTTCTCTAAATTTTACGTCACAATTCCCCCATGTTATTTGGGAATTGTAACCCCTGCACCTTACCCAGAGTTTACCACTCTTTTCCATTCATTCTTGCACCACCTTTAGCTAGAAGGACTTGTCCTTGGCATCAGGGAGGCTGACAATTGGGGATCTGGCCGGGAAATTTTCAAAATTATTTTTCAAATAAAAAACCCCTCATCTTTTTTTGATTTTTAAAAAAAATAAAATTATACATAAAAAAACCAATAAAAATTATCACCTTGTTTTTTAAAAAATCCTCATCCCATAAAATTCAGAAAAAACTAAAAAAAAAACTGTTCTGCTTTATTTTTTTTCTTCAAAAACCAATCCAACCAAAATTAATAAAAACATTGTAAGTGTTTTTTCTTTCATTTTTTTTAAAGAAAATGATTAGTACAATTAATATACATACCAATAAAAATTCTGAAAAATATTACAGCATTTTATACTTACAAAATTCTGCATTTTTAGTCATCTGCGGCGCGTACAGTGAACTTACAAGACAACACCACCTTGATACAGCACTATCTTCAAATTCTTTGCCTGAAAGTGGAAGAAGACATACATAATTATTGCCCTACTGATTACTCTCACCTGAGAGAAGAAAGAAACCTAGCAGCGGAGATAACTCTCCACAATTACTCATGGGAATTAAAACTGAAGAAAGAAAGGATAGCTAAGGAAAGATATCATGAAAGAAGTACACTTTATTCTTTCCTTAAAATATTTTCCCGCACCTACTTATCCACACATCCCTTTTCAGTGGCATCCTTCGAAAAATATACTCAAAAGGAAACAGCTCCCACCGTCGACGCGGAAAAAAAAATAACCAGCCCAGTAAGTACTTATTACATATAAAAATACATAATAACAACTAACCTATAATGGCTAAATCCACCAGGTCAAACAAGCCAGAACTTCAAGGTCTCCTACCCTGTCCAACAAGAACTCGCGGCGGCCAAGGAACTGCACCAGCACATCAAGAATCTGAATATGACAAACATAGCGCGCAAGGGCCCTGTCCCAGCCACGCCGGAGGCCACCCCAACTCCCCAAGAGCTCTCGACGACGCCCCAAGAGCTCCCACTTCCTCAAGCAGAAGCAGAAACCCCCATGGACGTTGACGAGAGACCCCAAGAGTCGTCGGCAGCTACCCAGAAACCCCCTTCCACCCCGGAAATCCAGGTCCTCTCAAAAGAAGACCAGATCAGACACTGGGTGAAAGATCACGTTTCCATTTGGAAACAGTGCCAAGTCTCCTTAAGGCAGGGGCCTACAGAAGAGCTGAGAGCCTTGCTGACTATGGCGCAAGACAGTCAGAAGGCTCTCCAGAAGCTTATCCCCAACGAAGAGATAGAGGCTTACATGAAAGGGTGGAACCCCTGGGAAGAGAATGTTGAGTGAGACCGGGGCTGAGAGCAGCGGGCACGATGCCGGGCGAGTGAGTTGTGGAAGGATAAGTATCATTGCACACTAACGGACAGAGAGAAACAAGAGAAAAACAACAGAGAGAGAAGAAATGAAATGAAAGAGAAAAATGACTGTACCTGAGAGCAGCGGGCACGATGCCGGGCGAGTGAGTTGTGGAAGGATGAAGAAAGGGAATCCTTCCACGCCCGCTGTCCCAGGTATACAACTAGAAGTGTGACATGAAATGTAGAGCTGTGACATGTGTGAAGCATAAAGGCAGAAACGGACAAAACATGAGAAAGAATATAAATATGACTAGCTCAAACCCCCCCTTGCTGAAACCATGGAACAGAAAATAACAAAAAGAGAAATAAGGAAGAGTCAGAAGGAAGAGGGGTAGTAAAGAGAAGAGAAATGAATTGGGATGGGGAGGGAAAAAGAAGAAGAGGAGAGTTGGAAGAAAGAAAGAAGGGATAGGAACCACGCCAAGCGAGTTTTTCAGACAATACCAAACATTGAACGATGTTTTTCGAGAGCCACCCGTGGCAGAGGCTTAGTCAGCATATCCGCCAGCATCTCCTTTGTTGAGACGTGAAGAAGAGTGATGTCGCCTTCATGTACGCACTCGCGAATGAAATGATACCGTGCGTGAATGTGTTTGGTTCTGGCGTGATGAGCAGGGTTCTTAGCAAGGGCTTCAGCGCCTTCGTTATCGACGTGGAGAGGGATAGCCGTGTCAGGACGTAGACGTAGTTCGGTGAGGAGATGTTGAAGCCACAAGCCTTCCTTGCAGGAGTCGGAGAGGGCCTTATATTCAGCCTCCGTGCTGGACAGGGACACGGTTGCCTGCTTGCGAGATTTCCAGGAAATGGCTCCATCGCCAACGCGGGTAGGTGTATGCCGACGTAGAGTGCCGATCGTCCCGGTCCTCGGCCCAGTCGGAGTCGGAGTATCCTGACAGAGCAAGTTCACCTCCGAGGCGGAGACAAAGATCTTTTGTGGTGACGAGATAGTTGAGGATTCGAAGACCGGCATGCCAGTGAGCGTCTGAAGGATCCCTGAGATATTGAGAGAGTCGATTCACAGCGAACGAGATATCAGGTCTGGTGCATTGGGAAACCCAAAGAAGAGATCCAAACAATTGAGGATAGGGGCCTGAAGAGGCCGAGTCAGAGGGAGAGCGATGTTTAAGGTTCTTGAAGTTTATATCGGTAGGAGTCAAGACGGATACGTGCTTGCCGTCCAAGAATCTGCTGCATAATTCACCAATGTAGTGTGATTGATTTAGAAAGACATGTTTCTTTGGGACGTCACGAGATATTTTGAGGGAAAGAAAATGACTGAGCTCCTCATCAGCTCCGATCTTAAATCGCTTGCCCATCGCCAGAATGATGGAGTCGACGAAGGCTGGCTCGCCAACAATAGCCAGATCATCAACATGAGTCGTAAGCGCCCCCACGAGAGTGTTTGAGTTCAGCTTGAAGTACAAGGTCGGATCGTATTTCGAGTTAGTCAGACCGAGATCGATAAGAGCCTTGTGGAGTTCGATATTCCACTGTCGAGGAGACTGCTTCAGGCCATAGAGGGAACGATTGACCTCGCAAACCCAGTCAGGGTGCTGAGGATCCTCGAACCCTGGAGGTTGTTCCATAAAGACCGGTTTGTCTAAATGTCCGTTGAGAAAAGCAGTTTTGAAGTCGACTTGACGGCCCTTCCAGCCTCGAGCCGCCAGTAACGAAAATATTAGTCGCAATGTTTCCAGCCTGAGTGTCGGCGAGAATACTTCGTCGTAATCGAGGCCCTGTATTTGAGAATAGCCCATGGCCACAAGACGGGCCTTGAGCTTTTGGATGGTGTGATCAGGGCGGCATTTAACCTTGAAGACCCACTTCGATTTGATTATGCGCCTCTTTGCTGGCCGGGGAACAAGTCTCCATGTCTGCATCCCGAGGAGAGAGGCAAACTCGTCTTCCGCCGCTTTGAGCCAACGATGTTTGTTTGGCGATTTCAAGAGTTGCCGCCAAGTCTTTGGGGTATCGACATCGGAATCAGTTGATGCATTCTTGGCCCAGTTACCGTAGCGGTTTGGAGCCTTGCGTTCCCTTCCTGACCGGCGACGAGGAGGTGTGGACGGTGCAGGTGGAGACGGAGTGGGAGGCTTTGGCGGTGGAGCAGGAGACTGCGGTGGGAGACTAGGGGATCTCGGTGGGGTGGGGGGACTTCGGTGGAGGACTAGGGGATCGCGAAGGCGAAGAATCGGGGGAGAGGATAAGTGTCGAAGGAAGGGGAGGAAGGGATATTATTGAGAGATCAGGAGCCGAAGATAGCGTAGGAGATATCGCTGGAGGACTGTTTGTCGAGTCTGAATCCGAGCAGATCGGTATCGGGTCACGCGGAGCGTTCCCAGGCGCGTGGATTGACGCTTTGAGCCTCCGATCGAAGCGAGGTTGAAGATGGACCTGTAGTGGTGGGAGGTCAGGTGTAGGTATACGAGGAGGTGGCGAAGGATCTGTCTGAGACGAAGAGAGAGGGATAGAGACCGGCGGATTCGTCGGTGAGACACTGGTAGGAACCGGGTTGTCTTGAGGAAGAGCTGGTGGGACAGGATCTCGTGATTGATGAGGCCAGTCGATTTCCACTGCCTGAGGAGCTGGAGATGAGTTTAGTTTGCATCCGTATGGAAAGGACATATCATCAAAGATGACATCTCTGGATTTTACGACGGACCGTTTTTCCAAGTCCCACAGACAATAGCCGTTCCCATCGGATAAGTATGATAGGAGGACCGATGCACGACCTTTTTTGTCCAGCTTCTTGCGGTTCGCCTCTGGTACTTTGTACCAGACCAGGCACCCGAACGGGTGTACAGAGTTGACGTCCACCGACTTCTCGCCTAGGATTGCGACCGGTGGTTTGAATCCTTCGGGAGTGTGACAAGGAAGCGAGTTGTAAGAGAACATAAAGTGGCGGATTGCATCCGCCCAGAAAGATTTTGGGAGATTAGCAGTCATCAGGGAAGATCTGACTAGATTGCTTATCGTTCGGTTGGTTTGCTCAGCCACTCCGTTCAGCTCTGGGGAGTGAGGGGGACCCGGTTCGTGTTTGATACCCGCCTGGGATAAGTAAGATGAGAAAGCATTGGAAATGTACTCGCCACCGTTGTCCGTTCTCAGGGATAGAACTTTGTAACGACCGTCTCTCTCAAAAAATGCTCGGAAAAGTTTGAAACAAGCAAAGGCATCGCTCTTGTATTTCATGGGATATATAGAGAGAGATTTGGAACAGTCATCAATAAAAGTTATGAAGTAGCGATATCCCTCTCTTGAGACCACCTTGTAAGAGCCGACATCAGAGTGGATGATTTCGCCAGGGAGAGAAGAACGGTGGGAGACTCGAGATTTGAAAGCCTTGCGAGGCATCTTTGATTGAACACAGACCGGGCAGCGTTGAACATCGATTTCGTTCATCACAGTAGGTGTGATGCCGTGGAGTTTCAGTAGAGCTTTCAGGGGTTTAACGCCGATGTGGGAGAAACGGAGGTGATAGGCCATAAGAGAGTGATCTGAGGGTTTTGGATAGAGGGACAGAGAGGAATTGGAGCTTACAGGCTCCGAGGGGAGGTAGTAGAGGTTCCCTCGACGATACCCGCGTCCCGCAAGGTCCCCAAGAATTTGAGCAGACTGGGTAATGAGGAAATCGCACGACGACTTTGTAAAGACCACCGTGAATCCTTCATCGCACATGGCGGCGACGGACAGGAGAGGTTCGTGGAGAGTAGGGACGACCAGAGACTTGACCGATTTATCGCCGGTGAGAGAGAGTTTGAGGAATCCCTTGTGGGATGCCTCGACGGTGGAGTGATCAGCTAGTCGAACTGGGGTTCGGTCGGGTTTAGGGTGGTCGATCGCGGCAACGTCTGGTGTCATCGACATTGAGCAGCCAGAGTCGATGTTTGCGTCCACGCCCCGCGGCAGATCTGAGGGAATAGACAGAGAAACTACCGCATTACCGGCTGTCACCTCAACTTCGGAGCCTGAGTAGTCAGACTCTTCGTCCTCGTCGTATCTGTGTGAGGATTGACCGAGAGTGGCGGCTGAAGTCCTCCCAGCTCGAGCCGCGGGATTGTTGGATGCGGTTTTATCCTGTTGACTGGCCTCCCAGCGGGCCTTTTGAGCCGCTTTATGTTCGGCAATGAGTTTGCGAGTGTTGTTGCACGAGTTGAGATCGTGGGAGTCGCTGTTGCAGAGGGGACATCGGCGGGGTTTCTTTGAGGAATCACCTCGAGGACCTTTAGGAGGGTTTGACAATGGATTCGGTTTAGAATGAGTCGGCTTGGTTGAGGAAACAGACACGATGTCGCCTTGTGTCTCGCGGCGGACGGATTCGTTTTTCAGAGCGGAGACGAAATTTTCCGTCTTAACGCCTTCTTGATTCATCAGACCCAAGACGCAGTTTATCCAGTCGGGAGGGATTGAGCTGAGAATAGCTGCATTGTGAACGTCCTCCGCAGTGAGAGGCTTCTCAGGGGTGATGAGGGCGTTCAGGCGTTCGTAGTAGACTGCCAACGTGTCGAGATGGGAGTGAATGTCATCTCCCTCCATTCGCGCGTTGAGTAGCTTACGGATCCAATAGATTCGACCGCCAGATGATGAGTCTTGGTGAGCTTTGGAGAGGTGGTCCCAGATCTTTGCCGCGTTGTCTTCGTCGGCTAGGTGACGAAGATTCGCTTTGTCTACGATTTGAACTAGAACTGCGCAAACAAGATCGTTGTCCTCATCCCATGTGAGGGGTCGACGGTTAGCGTTGACTAAGGTCAGGACGTGATTGACCTTCGCCGATTTGAAAACTCGCAGAACGACCTTTTTCCAATTGAGATAGTTGGAATCCGGGCCAGGGGGTTTGAGAATCGGGAGTCTTGCCGTCGAGATTCTTGGGTTAGAAGCCGACGTCTGGGAGGAGAGATTGATGTTGGTGTGAGAAGAAGAGGCCTCCTTGGTGTCGTTTGACATCTTGATTCCGGAGGTAATGTATGTTGATCCTTATGTAGTCCACTGAAGGGAGGGGAAACACTCGATGCGCCGATATTTAACGTGCTTGGCGATGCTGTTGGTAGCTGTAGGTCATCTGGGCTCATAACCTGTTGAGTGAGACCGGGGCTGAGAGCAGCGGGCACGATGCCGGGCGAGTGAGTTGTGGAAGGATAAGTATCATTGCACACTAACGGACAGAGAGAAACAAGAGAAAAAACAACAGAGAGAGAAGAAATGAAATGAAAGAGAAAAATGACTGTACCTGAGAGCAGCGGGCACGATGCCGGGCGAGTGAGTTGTGGAAGGATGAAGAAAGGGAATCCTTCCACGCCCGCTGTCCCAGGTATACAACTAGAAGTGTGACATGAAATGTAGAGCTGTGACATGTGTGAAGCATAAAGGCAGAAACGGACAAAACATGAGAAAGAAATATAAATATGACTAGCTCAACAGAGAAGAAGATCCACTTCCGAGCGCCGCCAACTAAGAACACCCTGAAGTTCAAAAAACACGACCAGGGGAAGAACAGGAGCTCTTCCTCCATCAACTTCGACGACCCAGTGAAGTGAAAGAAAGCTACAGACCTCCTTCTGATAGCTGCCAACCTATACAAGAACATAGACTAGACCCATCTGTAATACACTCTTTGTTTGACTCCATAGAAGCGCTTAATAATAATTTAAATACTTTAGATATTAACAATGAGGCCAATTTAAAAATAATTGTTAATAAAATAGAAAATAGCTTGGAAGAAATTAAAGATAACATGTCAGCTTGCTACTATGACAGAGCCACCTGTCACAGGATTTACAAAAGACTTATTAAAAAAAAAATAGAATCTCAAATAATAGTTGGAATATTATTTGATATTCTGAATCTACACTAAAATTAACCTAGGGTACCTCACGCATAGGTACCCCTAAATCTTACTCCTTCACTATGTAAATTGGCAAAGAAGAATTAGCAAGTACCTTTTAATAAAAAGCACTTGCCTTAATTAAAATGCTTATATATATAAATACATATGCTTAAACACCATTTCCAGTCACCGAAATGAGGTGTTGTGTAAATTAGGGGAGATAGTGCAAATACACCGTGTTTCAATCAAACCCCGCGTACCGCAGTCCGCAGAACTTGAAGTTCAACCCGCATGACTAAAAGCCCGCGCCAAAGTTGGGATATAAGCCCCCGCGCAAGCAGTAAGCCCCTTACAGGCTATCAACTGGCACGCGGACTCCACAGTCACTCAGGTACACCCAAATCAGTAAAAACACGCCCCAGTGACCTCATTACATATGTTACATATGAAATAAAGGTTACTGGGATCAAATAAATTAATTACATTAGAGTGTATTATTATTTATACATATAAATAAAAATATACTGACTGAACAAACAGTACCAACAATACTGTGGCTTATTATAAAATACAAATAAGCCACTAGTATTAAATCTATAACAACCAGTACTGATGTACCACAGACTGTAAGACAATATAAATAGGTAAATACATTAATAAAATCAATTGGTGACGTGTATTCAAAGCAGGGGCTGCTGAAGCGTCACCAAGAAAGCAAAAATGGCCAAAATGTGGTCCAAAGATCCCACAAGTTGGCCAATAATACCTACAGGGTCCCCAGGGGGAACTCAAGACTATTTAAGGAGCTCTTCAACCGCCCAAAGAAGGCTCCTCATGCTTCCCAATACCCACTAACAACCTTACCCACTTCTTATTAGATATATACATCTTTATAACACAGTCTGGTAAGCTTCTTAGTAGTTATTCTTTAGCCCTGTCTTCCCCAACAACTTCACAGTGCCCATCAAGCTCCACCATTGATCAATCCAAGCGCTTCAAACTGTCCAGTTTAACCCAGAATATCCCCAAGATCCCTCAAGGTTTATTACTAGTAAGTAATAACCCTTTTCCTTGAAGATATTCCCCCATTTCCATTCCTGGGATTAAACCACCCCTGTTCCAACAGGCCCCAGTGTTCCAGGTACCTAAATCCTCTGCATTTATTTGTAAGATACCTTAGAGGGATCTAAACCACCCCTGATTTATCAGGCCCCTCTGGTTTTTAATTGTATTAAATTTATTTAATATAATTATTAACCTATTTTTCTCTCAATTTTTACGTCACAATTCCCCCATATCTTTTGGGAATTGTAACATTGTACCTTACCCAGAGTTTATATACTCTTTCCATATATCCTTGCACCACCTGTAGCTAGAAGGACTTGTCCTTGGCATCAGGGAGGCTGACATAACATTACTGCGCGCACCATGAGAATCCTACAAACACTGGATAAACCATTACCCCTTGAGGTACCAGTGCACCACAGTGATACATTGTTGGGATTAACAAAACTAGTGAGCATCTGAAAGATATAACAAAAGAAATTAACAAAAATACAAATGACACTTTAGATGTTCTTGAAGAAATGCAAACTTCTCAAGTAACAATGGCAGAATATGTTATTAATTCCCTCAAAAAGGATGAAACAAATAACAATAAACTAGAGGATTTAATCATAAATCTTATTAACAATTTTAATACAAGATTTGAGAAACTATAGGAACAAGTGAACAACAAATTATCTGTCCTCACATCTGAAATTGAATCCTTGAAATTAAAAGACAATGTAATTTCAAAATTAACAACTATCATCTCACGTATAGAATCCTTGAAAGAGGAGAAAATAAATCCACAAAACCATGAGCCTCAAAGACCCAGCAGCTCATATAGTGAAGAAGAGATGGTTAATCAAGCAACAAAAAATTGGAACAAGTATGGTGACAAGGTAGCTGACCACAAACCCACCACGTACCTTGATAGAGATGAAGCTCCTCACATCAAAATTAATTCTAATTATTATAACAACAAAGAGGAAAAACAAAATAACCCATATAAAAATCTCCAATACTTAAGTCCCAACATTGTCCCTCAAGAAAAACATAGCGCCTCCAATACCAATAGTGCCCAGCCTAGGTATAACAACCCTTTCATGCAGAATAGAACTATGAACAAAGATACCAGAATATCCACTCCTTACAGAAACTCTGATATGACTGCTATACACAAACTAATGCCTCCATTGAAAGATTGGCCCAAGTTTGATGGTAAAGGGGAATATGACCACATGAGTTTCATAGAGTACATTGATCATATAGTGAGAACTTATCAAGCTGATGATGAAGTCATCACTTCAAGACTTACTGTACTATTTGAAGGAATGGCTTCTACTTGGTTTATTACTAAAAGTAAAGCTGTAGGACACCAATCTTGGTCAGTATGGAAAGAATTAATCAAAGCCCAGTTTGGTACCAGAATTTGGAAAAATGAAAAGCGCCAAGCCTTTGAAAAAGATTACTTTGATCCAACCACAGAAACTGCTTCTGAATGGTGCTTGAAACAAAGAAGAAGAATTGAGTGTGTGTATGACAGAGTCTCTGATGAAGAAGCCAACAACAGATTATTGAGTCAATGTAAAGGAAATCTTGAGAGTATAATGAGATGTAGATTTCCCTCACTAGATGTAGATCTGACAGAATTCAGTAGTGTACTAAATGAAATGGTGGTCCTTAATGGATGGAACAAAAAGTACATCAGAAGTAACATCCCTGAGAGAAAAGAGTTCCAAAAAGAATCTACCAAGGTCAACCCCACAGCTGAAATCCCCAAGAAAACTGCTACTCCTGAATGTTTCAAGTGTGGAGAAAAAGGCCATTGGAAAAATGAATGTACCAATATACGTGGGCGTTGATAGACGCACACCAAGCGCGCACGCCAACGCCAACCCGCACGCCAATCTTTTTTGGCGTGCGGGGCCTACACGCCAATTTTTTTTGGCGTGTAGGGTCTACACGCCATTTTTATATGGCGTGTGAGACCCGCACGCCAAAAATGGCGTGTGGTTCCCACACCCCATTTGCTTTTGGCGTGTGGGCCCCGCACGCCATATAAAAATGGCGTGCGGGGCCCACACGCTCACGTAATCGAATGGGCCCTCCCATTCAATTATGTGAGCGGGGCCCATACACATAATACATGTATGTATTATGTGTATGGGATATACACATCCCCTCGCTCACGTAATCGAATGGGAGGGCCCATTCGATTACGTGAGCGAGCCCGAGTCTGATTCCGGACTGGGGCTCGCTCATGGTACTGGTTTTTTCAACCAGAACCACAACAAAGCTCACCAATCCGATTGAAAAAAAGTAGGTGAGTCTGAAAATCCAAAAAAAAAAAAAAAAAAACTCAAATAAAAAAAAAAAAAAATTCAAAAAAAAATTCAAAAAAAAAAATTCAAAAAAAAAACAGAAAAAAATGTAAAAGAAAATTAAAAAAATTACAAAAAATGAGAGATAAAAAATGAGAAAAAAACCCCAAATAAACCAAAAAAAAAGGGATTTTTTGGGGTTTAATTTTGTGGGAGAAAAATAGCCCACAGGCCCAGGGCCCTCTCCAAGACCCAACTGGCCCAATAGACAGGGCCCAATGGCCTTGAGAAGGGGCCAGCCTCTGCCCATCACCTCCAGTGGGCCCACAGGCCCACTTTGATGCTCCAAAGGGGCAATAAAACATCCAAAGGGGCTATTCACACCCCCCAGGAAGCTCAAAGGGCCCCGTATAAGCCCCAGACGCACACCATCCCCCCCAAAAGTGGCCCATCTCAAACACATCTCTTCCTATTTCTATTTGTTTTTCACCGTAGATATAGTAACACGTGCTGACATACTCTCCCATTCAAATGAAAACAGATTCCCCACAATTCACCAAATCAGGAGCAAAAGATGTCTCACACCGGTGATTACAACTCCTCAAGCAATCAGCCTCCACACCCATACGGATTCTATGAGGTTGACCCCAACCATCACCCTGGCGCCCCACTTGGCAACTTGTATCAAAATCAAATCTCTGCGTATGGAAATTCACACGTGCTTGGCCAACCTGCAGCTCAACTCAATCAATCAGGCCAGCTAGCAACTAACTATGGCTACCCAAGCAACCAATATGGCCAAGCCCCCCAGCCCCTTACTGTCCCCCCAGCCCACCCAGCCAGCTACAGCTTCACAGACACCATCTACAGACTGGCAATCCAGCCAAACCCTGTCCCCGCAGCCCACCCAGTAACCCAGCCTGTGTTCCGCCCATATGAGGTACAATTGCCTCAATTCACCCACTATCACCATCAACCTCCAGCCTCTACCTATCAACTTGATCCAGCCCAACCATCCTATCTGGCTCAGCCATCCCTCTACGCACCACCTCATATAACTCAAGCCCCACCATCCCATGCCTTTTTGCAACCCCATCAAGCACCACAAATCTCGAACTACTGGCAGCCGGGACCCCAACCATTGTCCCACCCGGCCAACCCATTCACTCTTGGACCCACTCACTTCCAAGGCCTGCCAACCTCTCACAATTTCCCTGTTGGCCAACCATCAGTGCCCGCTGTGGAAATAATGGCGACCTCGGTAACAGAAATGTTAGGTTGCCCTTCTTCCTGGTTGGTTCCGGTGGTTCTTTGATTTCCTCTGCGGGATAAACACTGTCAGCGGATAATCAACTGGTTTCCCTGCAACACCTGATACTCAGCAAGGGGACCGTTCCTCTTGCGTTCGTCGTCCTGATGATGCCCTACGCAGTTCCGCTTGTCCGCACATGCTGAATAATCGCTGAGAGAAATCTAAACACTGAGATTTTCTTATGTACGCCGTAGTTGATAGCTATCTACTGTGATGATAAGATAAGATAAGAATCCCGCAACCCTGGTACAACACTCTTTTTATACAACAGTCCCCCAATCATGTCCCGCATTCCCCGGTACTGTCCCTGGAGCCCTACTTGCCTGTCTCCTTGATCCCGCATTGCACCGCAGCCTGTCCCCAACTACTATACCCCGTTGACCCCCGCAGCCGTCTGTCGCTTCCCTGCGCACGACTCCGCTTCTTCTGCCCCCGCTCCGCTTGCGGCCTGGCGCCCCGAACCCCGTGGTTCCGCCCGGTCCATTACGTCGCGCATACTGAAGCGGCCTTCGTCCGCTCGACCGATCGCCCGCGCCAACTATAGAATGTCACATGCTGCGCCCTGTGCTTTTCCCCGCGGAATGTCCGATGACATTTGGTAGATACCCCCTTACCTCAGCCTCAGTCTGCCGCTGAGCCCGCGGCTGCGGGCTCAGCTTCAGTGCTGCACCTCTGGTATACAAGTTCTCCCACATCCCCCTCGCTTTTGAATCCTGTCCTCAGCGATTCACACACTACCCGCCACCTTCCCATATCTTCGATCATACACCCACCATACCCACCTCCCTATCCCATACCCACCATGCCCCATCCCCGACCCCCCTGTGATCGTTGCGCCGCACGGTCCCGCCACGCTTCCTTGTCTTCTCCCTGCTCCCAACCCGCGCCTGGAGCTGCCTGCACGGCCTGCGCTCGGTCCCATCGCCAATGCTCCCTGTCCCGCAGAAACGGCCCTTGTCCCCAGCCTCGTTCTCGCTCCGGAAATCAATCCCGTCAGAAACGGCGCCGCCGCGAGGATTCCTCCAACACTCCGGACCACTTTTCCATCTCCTCTTCCACCCCTTCCCCTCCTCGACCCCGCCATTGCTCCGATCGCGTGAGAACTCCCGTCGGAACTGATTGTATGACTCCGAAACCTGAACGGAGGAACTTCCCTGATGGACCGACCTGGGCCGCCGCCCTCCAAGCCTGGGAGACTCGCCACCGCGTCAACGTTGGCGCCGGAATGGACCCAAACGCTCCTCGCCGCTCTCCGATCCCTCCGCCGCGCCCATCCCCGGTTCCCCTTCCGCGCCGCCGAGCCCAGACTCCCTTCCATGCTCCCCCTCCTCCATCACCCACCCCTCCTCCCCCACCTTCCACCCCACCTCAACCACCCCCGCGAACCACCCTCTTCGTCCCCCCTACCCCAGACCTTCCTCCACCCCCTTCGCCTACCCCGCCACCACCACCTCCACCAACACCTCCTCCCCCTCCTTCCCCTCCCTTACCTCCTCGCCCTTCACCTACTCCTCCCCCCCCACCTATGACCTCCCTCCTACCACCCCGTCCCGCTTCCCCTCCCCCTCTCCGCACTCCTTCTCCGGCTCCCGTTCCCTCTTCTTCCCGACCTCTTGGTGCTGCTCCCGCACCCGGATTTCTCGAGTCGCCATACCGGGCCGCAATCCCCGACGACGAATACAAGTCCGGTGTCCCTGAGGCGGACCTCCTCCCGTTCCTGGAAGGTCAGACCTCGCTGGTCAAAGGATTGTTGAAGAAAGCGGTGACGATCCCCGCCGAAACCCGCCGAGAAATGCTCCGAGAATTCCACCGGTCTTCCGCCGCGCTGCGCGCCCGCCTCCGACCCGCTGTGTTCTTGGACTGAGCGCTTCGGACTTCCCTTTCACTTACTCTATACCTTGTATCCCTTTCCCCTCTTGTATTCCCCTATGCTGAAATACTATGCGCCATATGCTTGCCCCCGCCAACCTGAGACAAACACCTGTGCCAAAGTGAGGTACTTGAGAGAAACAAAACAAAAATAAGTTACGAGTGCCCGGACCGCCCCGGATTGAGAACCACTTAGTCCCCGCACTTCCATTTTTTTTTTTTTTTTTTTTTTTTTTAAATTGAGATACTAGAACCTGAAACTGAGATTGAAACTTTGAGAAAAACTTGAAGAAACTGATAACTTGAGGAAACTGATAACTTGAGGAAATTGATGACTTGAGGAAACTGATAACTTGAGGAAATTGATGACTTGAGGGAAATACCACGCCGCAATCCTGAGAGAAAGAGAAACCACACCCGCAACCTAAAGATGAGAGAAAGAAACCACGCCCGCAATCTATGAAGTCCTGAAACAAAAACCCAACCCGCCCGCCGAGGTACCTGGACCGCCCTAGATGGAATTTCCGCACAATTCCCCGTACCCCTCGCCGTCCTGAATATATAACAAAGAAAACCAGTAAAACCATTCACAAGCACAAATACATCCTTCTTTAGGGTGACTGACATCCTGGGGTGGCTAGTTTACCCGGCTGTGGACCAGCTAGCGCACCCCCTCACCAATTAAGGTTTGGCCTATGGCCCCCATCCTCCCCCCGCTTTCGGCCGCTGTCCTCAGCGGTTTGTTCCTCGCACTTCGCCGCAAGGAACGCTCACCGGCCACCTCTTCATCGGCGCCGGGAGAATCCGCTTGACCCGCCTCATCGGCGGGCGGCTCCGAGGGAGTTGGCTCCAGATCCGAGTCTTCATCGTTTTCGTCCTCAGATCCTGAAACGAGGGTTTCGTTGAACGACGTCGATCCCCGAGCATAGAACCGCTTCACGTGGGATGCCGCCGCCTTCCGCTTCAACGGGGTTCCGTCCAATTCTTCCAACTGATAACTTCCCCCCGGAAATTTGCTGACCACGCGATAAGGTCTGTTCCATCGGTTGGCGAACAACTTTCCCCACTGGGTTTCCAAGCTCCAATTGTACAGAAGGACAAGATCGCCCTTCCGCAAAGGGTCGCGCAACCGGTGGGCGCAACGCTCGTCCCAGTAGCGGACCGACTTCGCCCGAGATTCCCGCAAGCGCTTTGCCGCCTTCTCAACAACTTCCTCTCGTCGAAGAAGTTGTTCCGCCCGCGCTTCCAACAGTTCTTCTGAAGTTTTCACCTTCCACCAGTCGATAGCGAGATAAGTGAGCATCTCGATATCGACCGGCAACACAGGCTGTCGCCCATACAGGAGTTCGTACGCTGAATAACCGGTGCCCCGCTTGGTTGAGATCCGATCCGCAAAAAGGACTGCCGGAAGGAATTGATGCCACTTCCGGCCGTCTTCCCCGCACATCTTCACCAGCGTGTTCTTGATTGGCTGATGTCCCCGCTCAATCATCCCGGCGCCTTCCGGATAATACTCCGTGACCCTGCCGAACTTCGCCCCGCATGACTGAACCAGCTTCATCAGACTTCCTCGGAATTCCGCACCCCCATCCACCGTGACCAGCCGCACACATCCGAACCGCGAGAACCAGAACTCCTCCAGGAATTGGCCGACCTTGTCCGCCGACAGCTTGACCAAAGTGATGGCCTCGACCCACCCCGACAGATCATCCCTCGCAACGAGTAAGTAGGCGTACTTACCCGCCTTGATGTGGACAACATCCAAGGAAATCCGACTGAACAACGAATCCTCCCCTGTCGGAATTCCCACCTCCTTGGGGAGCGCCGAGCTCCGGCGCTGACACGCCTCACAGCTCCGGACCCAGTCACGGACCGACCTCACCATACCAGGCCACCAGAAACGCTGCCGAACGCGGGCACGCGTCTCCACCTCGCCCCGATGCCCAACTCCTCGTGGAGGCTCCGAAGGATGACTTCCTGGCTCGCTCGACAAGTCGCCACCACCAGCGGTATGGGAGACCGCCTACGCCACAGTTGACCTTCTTGCACAAAGAAGTTGACGCTATTCCGACGAACCCACGCTTTCAGTTCGGTTGAAGTATCATCAGGGAAATTGAGGGTACTCAGGTAGGTCTCCATCAGCTCGTACTTCCCGCTCTGGCGAAGGGGAAGTTCGATGCCGACTGTCGTCGCACCCGCTTTCATCAGCCGTTCTTCCACATCCAACGCCTCTGCTGAGCGGAACCGCTCCGCTCCCTCCTCTTCCGCCACTCTCGACAATGCATCAGGCATTGTGAACGCCTTCCCCGGAACATGGACCACTTTGAAGGAAAACAATTGAAGGTAAGCCACCCACCGAGTCATTGGAGCATTAGGGAGAGTAGGAGAGTTGATCATCCTCGCCAGCGCTTCCGCATCAACCAGGAGTTCGAAGAACACCCCCCACAACACGTGTTGCAGCTTCCGCACCACCTTGGTGACTCCGCACAGCTCAAGCTTCGGCTGGGAGTATTGCGACTCGGTTTCCGTGAAAGTGATCGACTCGTAAAGAACCGGCCGATCTTTCCCGTCCTCCTCCTGAGTCAGCACGCCTCCCGCACCAAATTCACTGGAGTCAACCGCCAACCGAATTCCCTCCTTCCCGTAATCGAGATCCTTGAGCGTGATCTCCCTGCCGACGATCTCCTTCAGCCGGGTGAACGCGTGATCGCATTCCTCGGTCCACTTCCACTCAGTCCCCTTGCGGGTGAGCCGCCTCATCGGGCTTGCGATCTCCGCAAACCGCTCGATGAACATCCGCACATAACTACACAACCCTAAAAACTGAAGGATGTGAGTTACGGTTTTCGGAACTGGCCACTCCAAGACTTTGTTCAACTTAGCCCGAGTGATGCTCCTCCCGCGAACTGAGACTTCATGACCGAGAACCTCCAAAGCCGGAACGCAGACCGCAAACTTCTTCCCTGAAACCGTAAGGCCCGCGGTTTCGATCCGGAACAAGATCCGCTCCAAGGTGACCGCATACTCCCAAATGAAACGCCTGATGCCCGGGTTGTCCACCAAGACCGTTCCGCCGTAATCCGACTTCGGTCCCTTGATCCCCGCGTCATCAATGAAGATCTGGACAAGATGAGGCAAGTCGTCCTGGAGGATCCACGCCATCTGCGCTTGGTAAACCGCTACCGAGTTGGTGGCTCCCTGCGGGAGACGAGTCAGCTGCATACGCCCCAACCGAGTCTCGAAAGCCGTGAGTGGCCGCGACTCGGGGTGCAATTCCCGCTGATCGTACCCGCCCATGACATCAACCAACCCATAGCAAACCCGCCCTGCCATGGACTCCACGAACTCATCGACGCGCGGAGGAAGCCCTGCATCCAGAATGGTAACGGAATTCAGTCTCTGAAGATCATGAACAATCCTCAAACTCGTCCCATCCTGTTTCAGCACCGGAAAAATTGGGCTGGAGTAGCTTGAGCAAGACTGCTCGTACAACCCCGTCCGCACCCGCTCCCGTACCAGCTCCGTGAAGGTATCGCGAATGGTCGCCGGAACCGGAATTGGCTTGATCTGCCACGGTTCATGGGGTATCACCGGAATCCGATAAGGCTCCCCTATTCCCCTGTCCAACAGCCCGCGCTCCTCAGGGGAAAACGCCAACGCCTTCGCCCGCAAGGTGACGACCTGGGCTAAGAGCTTCCACTCCTCCTGGCTCACCCACCCCGGGGGCCCGAAGTTGAGACTCGCCATCTGTTCATCCGTGATGCGCTCTGTCGGCACGAATTCCGGAGGCCGCACCGAAAGTGGGGTAAGATAGGGGTCTCTCCCCCACTGGATGGGCTTCAACGGTGAGTTCAAGCTTTGCGGCATTGGCTCATTCCGCGGCCTAACCTTCCGCGCCACCGGCTTATACTTTGCCCCGCCCGATTCCACCCTCCGTAGAACGACACCTTCTTCCGCTGAGATCCTGCGGACTGGGAAACCAAAGACTCTCGATTCGCTCACGACCGTGGCACAAGGTAGGGTTTCTCAAAACGTAGTAGATACCCTTGGCGGTGCACAATTGGGAGGACTTACTTCTGCACTGTTTGTCTCCGCCCCAAAAGAACCTTCCTCCGCTCTTCCCTCCAAAACCTCCTCATCCTCCTCCCAAACCTCCGTCGCCTGATGCGGACCGAACTTCCGAGGTTCCCACCTATGATCGGGCGGAAAAGGATCACTCACGTATGTGGCACTCGGTAGGGTTTTTCGAAAGGTAGTAGAAACCCTTGATGGTGCAAAATTGGGAGGACATACTTCTACACCTTTTGCCTCCGCTCCATCGTGTTCCTCCTCCATCCCCTCACTCCACACCTCCACTTCATCTTGCGGACCGATTTCCCGATAACTCCGCCTATGGCCTGACGAAACGGAATTGCTCACGTACGTGGCACTCGGTAGGGTTTTTCAAAAGGTAGTAGAAACCCTTGGCGGTGCACAATTGGGAGGACTTACTTCTAGACTGGTTGCCCCCGCTCCATCGCTTTCCTCCTCCATTCCCTCTCTCCAGACCTCCGGTTCCGAGTGCGGACCGACTTCCCAGGATTTCCGCCTATGACCAGACGAAAGGAATTCGCTCACGTGCGTGGCACTCGGTAGGGTTTTACGAATGGTAGTAGATACCCTCGGAGGTGCACAATTGGGAGGACTTACTTTTGGGTCTTTTGCCTCCGCCCCATCATCCCCTATTCCTTCCCGCTCTTTAGGAGTCGACCGTCCGCGCAATGCTAGAGCTGACATCGTGCGGATTGACCGGCCGACACCTAAAAACCCCGTGCCAAGGGGGAAGCCTCCTGCTTCTCCCTCCCTCGGCACTCCTCCTCCCCCACCTCCGGCCCCAGCCGGGTCTCCCATCGGCCGCTCGATGGCCGACAGATCGTCGTCGCGAACCGTCGCCCTCGGGAGTCCGCCACCGAAAGGACCTCCTCCTTGCGGACCGAATCGAACCGAAGGCCGGCTTGGAAGGCGAACAAGAACGGCCGTCCAAGGATGACTTCGGAGGACCTCACCACCAGGAATGAGACCCTCCGCCTGGTCTTCGCCACATCCACCCACTCACTCTCCACCACACCCGCCACCTCGCACTCATGGCCGCCGATTCCTCGCAAGCCGATGTTGGCTTGTCGGGTAACGAGATCCGAGTCTTGCGCCACCTCCGCCGGCAAAAGGTTGACCATCGACCCGCTGTCGATCATCGCCCATACTTGCTGGTCCCCGATGGTCATCTGAACATAACCAAGGGGGCAGGAAATGGAGTCCGACGGAAACTCCTCCGGATGGTGTCGGCACGAATGTTCGGCCTCCGCTGAACTCACGTCAAAGGCCACCCGATTACCTTCCGCCTTGAGGCCCGCACTCTCCTTAAGAGACGCTATGAGCTCTTCCGCCATTAGAGGGGAAACCGACGCCAATTCCTTGATGGAAAGAGTCAGCGGGCCATCCCCGTTCAGAGCGCGCTTGGCCAACTCCGCCGCCTTCTTTTTCCCGGTGGGCACTGCCACTCCTCCAGGCTGCGAAACTTCCTTTGCCTTGCCCTTCTTTGGAGGATCCACATCCATGCGGTCGTACCCGCCGTAGCGGGCCGTCACCTCATCGGATTGGATGGCCCACACCTCTGATTGGACAGCCGGGGGAGTCCATCCAGACGTCCCGACAACTATACCCATCGAGGATTTGACCTCCGCCTTTGGGCCTTCCGCCGTCTCCCCCTGCCCTGCCGCCGCTGCACGAACCACGTCGCGCGGCACGGCCGCCTCGATCGGTTCACGCGATCTAGGGAGGAAATAATTGCCGTTATAGATCCTCACCCGCCTACCGTTTAAGTCATCCGTCAACTCTTGACATCGAGACTTATAATGGGTATTCGACCCGCAATAAGTGCAATGAAGCCCCGGAGGCCCCGCACGCGGAGGACCGCTCCGCTGACCGTTGGCCGGTGCCAACGCTTGAGGCTGCGACTCCCGTTGAACCGTCTTCTGCACGAACAAACGAAGCTCCTTCAAGGTGTCAGCCAACTCCGCCACTTCAGCGGGCGCCACCGGCGCCGTGTTCCGGGAAGAGATCACCGGCCCGATTCCGCTCGAGATCGCCACTCCCGAATTCTCGGCCACCAACTCCATCATGTCGAACTCCGCCCGGACCGCTCCCCTAAGCAACGCCAAGTCGGGCAACAGGGTCCCTCCATCCCTCGACCGCCGAATGAGGTTCTGATCGTACAGCCTCCGCTGCACCCGCTCCTGAACCGGCGTGGCGAGCCCCTTGAGGAAGCTCCGCTTGACCGACGCCGGCTCCCCAATGATCACCTCATTGCGATTAAGGTACTTCACGATGCGATCAAAGGAAGTGACGTACTCATCGAACGCCCTTCGATCGTTGACCCCACCCGATGCCGCCTTGCTCGACGCGAGATTCTCCAAATCCGCCTCCCGATACCGTTGCTGACGCGGACCCCACTTCTCCAACATCTCCTCCCTCAGACGCTCCCAGTTCTTTGCCTTGTACCCCTCCATCTCCTCCACATCGCGCAACTCTTCTTTGGACTGAATGAAGTTGACGATTTGACGAACCTTGTTGCCGTCCGACGCCCCTTCGGTTTCCGCCGCCAATTCGAAACGACTCAAAAATCGATCAACCGCATCAATACTGAATCGGACTGCGGGAAAATCCCGCGGCCGAATCTTGACGCCCGTCGGTGGGTCCGACGCCAACCCTTGCCTCCTCACGCCTACCGGCGCTTCACCAGCCGCCTGCTTCCCCTTCCGATTCTCCTCCGTTCTGTCGTCCATGTTGACCTCCGACGTGATGCCGTAGGTACCCAGACCTCCCCCCTTCGGAGGGGGAGGGACGAACTTGGCGGGAGGGAGGGTGAACTTGGAGGAGGACGCTCCGCCCGACGCAGTCGTAGGAAGATAAGTGTCAGAACCACTCATCCTTGAACAATGATAAACGATATATGAAAAATAAAGAAAAAGACAAATGTCTTGACCCGTTCGCAGGTTGGAAACAGAAAGAAGTTCCCGGCCAGACCCCCAATATGTGGAAATAATGGCGACCTCGGTAACAGAAATGTTAGGTTGCCCTTCTTCCTGGTTGGTTCCGGTGGTTCTTTGATTTCCTCTGCGGGATAAACACTGTCAGCGGATAATCAACTGGTTTCCCTGCAACACCTGATACTCAGCAAGGGGACCGTTCCTCTTGCGTTCGTCGTCCTGATGATGCCCTACGCAGTTCCGCTTGTCCGCACACGCTGAATAATCGCTGAGAGAACTCTAAACACTGAGATTTTCTTATGTACGCCGTAGTTGATAGCTATCTACTGTGATGATAAGATAAGATAAGAATCCCGCAACCCTGGTACAACACTCTTTTTATACAACAGTCCCCCAATCATGTCCCGCATTCCCCGGTACTGTCCCTGGAGCCCTACTTGCCTGTCTCCTTGATCCCGCATTGCACCGCAGCCTGTCCCCAACTACTATACCCCGTTGACCCCCGCAGCCGTCTGTCGCTTCCCTGCGCACGACTCCGCTTCTTCTGCCCCCGCTCCGCTTGCGGCCTGGCGCCCCGAACCCCGTGGTTCCGCCCGGTCCACTACGTCGCGCATACTGAAGCGGCCTTCGTCCGCTCGACCGATCGCCCGCGCCAACTATAGAATGTCACATGCTGCGCCCTGTGCTTTTCCCCGCGGAATGTCCGATGACATTTGGTAGATACCCCCTTACCTCAGCCTCAGTCTGCCGCTGAGCCCGCGGCTGCGGGCTCAGCTTCAGTGCTGCACCTCTGGTATATAAGTTCTCCCACACCGCTCCGCCGCAGACAAATCAAGTCCCTTCCATACCTGTCATGCAACATATGCAGCCATCTCTGGGGGAAATAACCTCCTCTGCGCCATTTAGCCCTCAAATTTGGCCGCCTGCACAACAAAGTTGTCAGCCACTGAGTACATATCACAGTACCTGACATGTACCAAGTAACTGCAAAATATCATTAATTATTATTATCTCTAATAATAATTACTACTCTTATTTATTCTTACTACTATTTATTAATAATAATATTATTATTATACATTCATTAGTATTACATTACTATTATTATCAAAGTACATTAATCACTATAATTAATATAAATACTTTAATAATATATTCATTAATAACATATGCATAATTCTGGTTAAGCTATGTACTCCTGTTACAACAGATACATAACTTGTAGGCCCTTTGCCCTCCTTTCATGTGAAATATCCAGAGTAACAGATGTCACTCTTTCCCCTCTGATTACGCCCACATTCCTTAACATTGGAATATTTCACGCATAAGATATGTACTTTAATATCTTATTAGTAAAAGAACTTATTAATATTATAATACTTAATACTTATAAGATGTGCCAATAATAAATGACATCATTATAAGTTAATAACTTTATTAATATTAATAACAGATCAATTAATACAAATGTCATGATGTGATCCAATCCCACTAAGGACTACTGATCAAAGATGTGTCCCATAACACAGCCTTAGTAGAAATCACATCATAAACATTAACAGATCCTCCCAAAAGGATCTTTCTTGCCCCTGAAGTTCCACAGTACCTCCCAGGTCATGGAAGCGCTCACAGTTCCCCCTGAAGGAGCTCTTACAATATATAAACAGATTACTATTATTATTATTAAAGTACTTTAATTACAATAATTAATATAAATACTTTAATAATATATTCATTAATAACTCATGAATAATTCTGGTTAAGCTATGTACTCCTGTTATACAAGATACATAACTTGTAGGCCCTTTGCCCTCATGTCAGGTGAAATATCCAGAGTAACAGATATCACTCTTTACCCTCTGATTACGCCCACATTCCTTAACATTGGAATATTTCACGTATAAGATATGTACTTTAATATCTTATTAATAAAATAACTTATTAATATTATAATACTTAATACTTATAAGATGTGCCAATAATAAAAGACATCATTATAAGTTAATAACTTTATTAATATTAATAACAGATCAATTAATACAAATGTCATGATGTGATCCAATCCCACTAAGGACTACTGATCAAAGATGTGTCCCATAACACAGCCTTAGTAGAAATCAAATCATAAACATTAACAGATCCTCCCAAAAGGATCTGTCTTGCCCCTGAAGTTCCACAGTACCTCCCAGGTCATGGAAGCGCTCACAGTTCCCCCCTGGAGGAGCTCTTACAATATATAAACAGACTGTAAACAGTTGTTTATCCCCCAGAGGATATTTAGAACATGTCAGCCTCCTTGATGCCAAAGACACGTCTTTCTAGCTACAAGTGGTGCAAGGTTGTAAGGAAATAGTAATAGTACTCTGGGTAAGGTTTTAAAGTTATAATTCCCAAATAAAATGGGGGAATTGTGATGTACAATTTAGAGAGACATAAGGTAATAATTATATTAAATAAATTTAATATAATTAAAACCAGAGGGGCCTGAAAAATCAGGGGTGGTTTAGATCCCTCTAAGGTATCTTGCAAATAAAACTGCAGAGGACTTAGGTACCTGGAAAACTGGGGCCTGTTGACAAAGGGGTGATTTAATCCCAGGAAGGGAAAATGGGGAATATCTTCAAGAAAAGGGTTATTACTTACTAGTAATAAACCTTGAGGGATCTTGGGGATATTCAGGGTGAAACTGGACAGTTTTGAGAGCGTTGATGGGTGGATGAGGGAGCTGGATGGTCACTGTAAAGTTGTTGGGGACGACAGGGCAAAAGAATAACTACTAAGAATCTTACCAGACTGTTTTATAAAGATGTATATCTAATAATAAGTGGGTAAGGTTGTTGGTGGGTATCAAAGGCATGAGTAGCCTTCTTTGGGCGGTTGAAGAGCTCCTTATATAGTCTTGAGCTCCCTCTGGGGACCCTGTAGGTATTATTGGCCAACTTGTGGGATCTTGGACCACATTTTGGCCATTTTTGCTTCCTTGGTGACGCTTCAGCAGCCCTAGCTTTGAATACACTTCACCAATTCATTGTATTAGTGTATTTATTTAATTGTATTGACTGAAAGTCTGTGGTACATTAGTACTGGTTGCTATTGATTAATACTAGTAACTTATTTGTATTTTTATAATAAGCCACAGTATTTTTGTACTATTGTTCATTCAATACTGTAGTTTTATTATATGTATAATAATAATAAAAACTAATATAATTATTTATTTAGTCACCAGTGATCTTTATTACATGTGTAACATATGTAATGAAGTTACTGGGGCGTGTTTTTGTTGTTTTGGTGTACCTTGGATGACTTTGGTGTCTGCGTGCCAAGCTGAGAGCCTGTAAGGCGTCTGATGCTTGCGCGGGGGCTTATGTTCCAACTTTGGAGCGGGCTTTCAGTCATGCGGGTTGAAGTTCAAGGTATGCGGACTGCGGTACGCGGGGTTTGAGTAAAACACGGTGTGTTTACACAATCTCCCCTAATTTACACAACACCTCATTTCTGTGACTGGAAATGGGGTTTAAGCATATGTATATGTATATATAAGCATAAAGTAATGCAAGTGTCTTTAAAGGTACTTGCTAATTCTATTTTGATGATTTACATAGTGAAGGAGTGAGAATTAGGGGTACCTATGAGTATGGTACCCTAGGTTATGTTTAGTTTACATTCAGAATATCAAATATTATTCTAACTATTATTTTATATTCTATGTAATTTTTAATAAGTATTGTAGAAATCTTGTGACAGGTTGCTCTGTCATAGTAGCAAGCTGAAAGAACACTGTAGCACAGTACATACCACAGAGTTATTTACCTTGCTTAGCATTCTCCAACAACCCCCCAATTCTGGATAATCTATAGTTTATTACTGTTATTACCTCAAGAATTGGCCACAGACTACCTTCAATAAGGTAGCCACCACAAACCCAAGTTGAGTCTCTCCTTGGATGCCTATCAATACTTTGTATTGATTTGGATGCGCCTAATTAGAGCAATTAGAGCAAGCCTCTCAGACAAGACTTACTGATTGAGGAAGTTCCTCTTTTACAGGCCTTTAACCTTGACCAGACCATTTTAAACCATCAACCTACCTCAGTTACAACCATTAACCACGGTTAGTTTCACACCCAGGCTGACAATTGGTGGTCTGGCCTTTATTTATCCGTGATTTTTCACCCTTTAAACCTTAAAAAATCATTACTAACACCTCCTTAACTTTAAATGTTTTGTGAAAATGGCCCTTTGATAGATGCCAGAG
The DNA here is from genome assembly GCA_007896445.1 of Puccinia hordei. Lineage (NCBI taxonomy): Eukaryota > Fungi > Basidiomycota > Pucciniomycetes > Pucciniales > Pucciniaceae > Puccinia > Puccinia hordei. The sequence continues at coordinate 200,128 of RDRW01000455.1, forward strand.
ATCATTTGTGACTTCAAAAAGAACTCCAACCTCTTTCAACAGAGACATTATCCAGTAGAGAACCCTGACAATATTACCACGTCACAACTAGTGATAAAAACTGAAGTTATTGAAGGAGAAGATCAATTCTATGATTGTACTTGGACAAAAATAAAACAGTCAAGACTTAAGAACACCTACTCTCCTGATGGTACTCTACTCAATACTGAAGAACCAGACGTGTTAGTTAAAGAAGAACACACTAAAATAGCCAGAAAACAAATAAGATCAGTTTTAGAACAGGGAAACCCTCCCTTTGATGATATATATTGTGATATTACTTCTTCCACTAATACTTACGTTACTATACCACCTCTTTTAGATTGTGATCCTCCTGAAATCCCCAGATATCTAGTTAGAAATAGTAGAAGGAACAAAGATCCTAGATTGACTGCTTTTAACTATAGAAAAAATATAAAATCATAAAAAATACCGCTTGTTTTCATACATTTTTTTATCCATAAAATTAGAAATTGCAATAAAAATAGAGTCTGTTTTCACAAATTTAAGTCTGAGAAATACAAAAACCCTACAAAAAGTATTCAATTTGAGAAATTTTTTCGAATTTATAAACTAAAAAACATATAAAATATTACAATCCAATATGTGGCTGAAGATATTGATCAAAAACAAAGAAAAAAGTGCACTTTTTATAATAAAATTCCTTCAAAATTCTAAGTTCTAGTAGATCCTCTACTCCTAGGAAAGTTCTGAGTAGACCATTCGAGCCGCAGTAGTTGATTTACACCACTAAAATCCCATTCCCTTAATCTCTAGAGCCTCCCTTCCCAAGGCAGTAGTCATCGAATCCTTACAAATCCTCTTCAATCACAAATACATAGTGGTAATACACACAGTCACCGCATACAAGTGGTAATACACACCGTAGTACATACCGAGTGTATATTACATAGTACATACGTGGTTGGAAGATCAATCTTCTAGTCTAATCATGTTATATACACTGTATTCCCCAGATATTCCAGGATCTACAGTATTCATGCGTGCGCCGACGCACTTCTGGAAGTTCCAGCATACACTCCATAGTGTAATAAAAAGATGAGACCCTTATATCCAATCATAACAAACGTTGACATTAGACTTTATCACTCAATACTTGAGCTATCAAGGTGTTGAATAGATCAAAATAACGAGAAAATTCAGCAGGATACAACTGACTGATCCATTCCCTTATTACACATCGAGAACATAGTGTATTAGCCCCGTCGAGACTTTTTACACCTTACAAATCACGTTTAAGAGCTAAATCCGTGATTTGGAACAATAAAAAAGTGTAAAATAACAGAAATCAATAGTAAAACAGATCATTTGATCAGTTTACATACACTTTCTCAACCTGAAAGGAAGACTAATCGCCTTTCAGGCACATCTCACTAAAAACAAGCACACTTTTTTTCATTTCCACCTGGAAATTTAGACATAAAAGCAGCCACCTTTCAAGTCTTGTCATACTCACAACAAGCCACTTGAATTTGCTGCATAAAAATCATAGTAACACTACTATTACTCTTAATAAAGTAACATATTAACATTACTTTATACCTCATTTCTCTATAAATAACAACCCTCTTAAGCCCTCTTCAAAGGAAAATTCTGAAGCGTAAGCCATACATCTTTAAACAAGTAAAAATATAGTATCTTTTTACTAATTTTCTTTTGTTTTTAGTGTCCACCAACATAGACAAACTTACTCCTGAATTGGACATCTTGAAAGTGTCTGACAAGACCACTACAGCCCGTGACACTAGAGAAACCTCTGAGATTACCACTAATAGAGAAACCCCTGTTACTCCATCAGAAAATTCATCTGGTGAATTAATTTATTTTAACAAATTAAATTATTATTTAAAACTCCTACTAACAAATTTTTTAGGCATTTTTATCATGACTCCTCTTTCCCTTAGACATAGAGGTTACAATGGCCGCACCAGGCAGCCAGATCCAGGACTTGGATTTCCATCAGTGTCAGTTTTGCCCCCTGGAAAGCAAGAATCTTTAAATAAAATTATTTATAGGAGTAACAAGACTAATAATAAGTCAATTTCTTCTGATTCTAGTCACAGCGCAGGAAAAATTTGAGAGATTTTATTACAGGATGAAAGAAAACAAGTACTGGTTGAAAGATGTGAGAAACAGAAGCAGCTTCAACGCTGTGAAAGCCCATCTAAGTTATTGCCAGGATGTCAGCTTGCTACTATGACAGAGCAACCTGTCACAAGATTTCTACAATACTTATTAAAAATATCATAGAAAATCAAATAATAGTTAGAATATTATTTGATATTCTGAATCTACACTAAAAATACCCTAGGGTACCTGACTCATAGGTACCCCTAATTCTCACGCCTTCACTATGTAAATCAGCAAAGAAGAATTAGCAAGTACCTTGAATCAAAAAGGCACTTGCATTAATTAATGCTTATATATACATATACATATGCTTAAACCCCATTTCCAGTCACAGAAATGAGGTGTTGTGTAAATTAGGGGAGATTGTGTAAATACACCGTGTTTTACTCAAACCCCGCGTACCGCAGTCCGCTGTCACGCTACAACCAATGGGCTCAGCTTCGACTACTCATTGAACTTCGAAATGCATCCTCAGCCTTGAATGCATACTCAGCTTCGAAATTATTCCGCAAATGCATCTTTGACATTCATCTTACTTCAAATGCAATTGCGTGACACTTCACTCAATGAACGTCTTTGACATTTAGTCAACCTCCTTTGAACTAGCATTTCTAAAAACTAGGAATTGCTTAATCCAGTGATCCTCAGTATCTTCAAACTAATCAATAACCCTTCTTCAATTAGCACTCAAGATCTGAACTCTCAGCCTGGCACTTACCCTCTTTTATCAAGCCTTGCACTTAACCTTACCTTATCACCTAGGATTCACTCATCACTCCCCTGTTCGAAGTTCATTTCTATCACATGTTCGAATCAATCATAGTTATAGTCATAGCATTGTTGTTTCAACCTCATTGGTACCTCTTTCATATCTGTGTATTTACTCCATACTCAAATTTTACTCAACACTCATTCATCACTCAGATACAACAAGTAGTTTTTCAAATATAAATACTGTTGTATTTTTTCTCTTCATTTTCTTTCCTCAGTTAATTATAATAAAAGATTATTTACGCATTGAATCCTTTGAGTCCAACTTGACCCATTACCTTGAGTTGTTCCTCGAGCCTTATATCCTCGAACTTATCTTCAAACATATCTTCGAACTTATCTTCGACAATCCTAGCCTCAATTCTCCGTTGCGCTTTGACCAGCCAAATCCCCTTAGTCCGTTGGGTTGGTCGCATGAAAGATCTGTTCCAGTACAGAAAGAAGGAAGAAACACCACCACCACAAGAATATCATTCATCCCTACCCGCCCCGCCCCCCCTGGCCAATCCATATGCATTTCCCCTGCACCCCGGGATTTTCTTCAACCCAATGAACATGCCTCCTCCCAACATAAACTGTTTGACTGCCTCAGCACCACCGCAAAAAATACCACAAACCAACGATCAGCCTCCACATGCACTCTTGCCCTTGAATCCTCCCAATGACACCAGTGCAATTGGTGATTTCCTACGGTTTTCCCATGTGGATCCCAACTCCCCCAAAGTGCACAAACAAATCAGCACCCTTGGAATCACTCATTGGACCATGTTTAAATGTGTCAATGCCAAAGAACTCCACAAAAAAGGGGTTCCTGAAGGTCCCGCCCGATCCATTGCCTTCTCTGCAAAGAAGTGTGCACATCACTTGATGAAGGGGTCTAGAACCCATTGAGTATTCTATGAATTTCTTTTCTTCTTCTCCTTTCTCATTCAATTTTCTCATTCATTTGTTTTATCCCTTTCTTTTCTAATCTTTTATTGCTTTGTGACCGTTTGTTGGGTTATTTATATTTTTTTTTTACGTCTTGCAATAAATTCCTGGGCGTTGATAAACGCACGCCAAGCGCGCACGCCAACGCCAACCCGCACGCCAATTTTTTTGGCGTGCGGGGCCTACACACCTTTTTTTTTTGGCGTGCGGGCCCTACACGCCAAAAACAATTGGCGTGTGGGGGGATATCACATGCGATATCCCCATACACATAATACATACATGTATTATGTGTATGGGGATATGCATATCCATCCCCTCGCTCACGTAATCGAATGGTAGGGACCATTCGATTACGTGAGCGAGCCCGCCGAGTCTGATTCCTTTCAGGAATCAGACCGTCGGTCTGGTTGTTTTCAACCAGAACGACCACGAATTCAAGCAAACAACGATTGCCACCACCCACCAATTAAAAAAAAAACATGTGAGTAACAAAAAAAAAAAAAAAAAAAAAAAAAAAAAAAAATCAAAAAATCAAAAAAAAAATGAGAAATAAAAAATGAGAAAAAAACCCCAAAAAAACCAAAAAAAAGGGATTTTTTGGGGTTTAATTTTGTGGGAGAAAAAAAGCCCACAGGCCCAGGGCTCCAAGACCCAACTGGCCCAAAGGCAGGGCCCAATGGCCGTAAGAAGGGGCCCGCCTCTGCCCATCACCTCCAGTGGGCCCACAGGCCCACTTTGATGCTCCAAAGGGGCAATAAAACATTCAATGGGGCCATTCAAACCCCCGAGGCAGCTCAAAGGGCCCCATATAAGCCCCAGACGCACACCATCCCCCCCAAAAGTGGCCCAATGGGCCCATCCCAAACACAATCAATCCCCCACATCTCTTCCAATTTTTTTTTAAATTTTTTTTTACCATAGATATAGTAACACGTGCTGACATACTCTCCCATTCAAATGCTAACAGATTCCGCACAAATCACCAATTTGACTTCAACAATCAACAATGTCTTCACATCAGACCAGTGAACTAGGACGTGAGATTCATTCCTTTATTTTGTGTATAATATAAGTCCCTGGCTCACTCCCACCCACCCTCGCACCATTACACAGGTTTGGATCTCTGGGAAAAATGCACAGAGCTGGCGCGGCACCCTGCGTTGAAACCAGATGAACGTGAAAACCTGGAGAATTGGGCCTCTAAAATAAAGGCTGAATACAAGCAGTCAGACGATGAGAATGAACAGGTCTCCAGAACCCGGGCCCCGCCTAGAAACACCTTAGGCGCCACTAGGCCTGCTCCACCACAGTCCCACCCACACCCTGAATTTGCAACCGACTCAATGGCATACTTATATGCACACACTCCTGATCCCCTACCTCCAGAAACCAACCTGTCACGCTCTGTGATGCCAAGGACTGATAACCTTCTAGCTACACAAGGTGCAAGACTCAAAATAATATGGAATCAATTATTTTAGAGGATTTTAATCTTTTTATTAATATTAAAAGATTATAAATTTAATTGGGAGGGGCCTGCAAGCAGGGGTGTTTTAGGTGCCCTCCAAAGGTGTTCGTGATACTGCACAGGAACTTTGTAACCTTTTACACTGGGGCCTGCAAGCACGGGTGTTTAAGTGCCCAGTAAAAATAGTGGCTAAGAAAGGCCCACAACTCCTAGTGAAACAAGACTTACTGTAGGGTTCAAGAGGAGGAGGGGGGGCTTTCTTAAGGTAAACTGGACAGCTGGAAGCGGTTGGAAAGGTGGGCTTGATGACTGGACAGAGTTGGGTTTGAGGAAAAGAGGCTTTGAAGTCTTGAGGACTGATTTACTGGGCAGGACACTAGTAAGCTGGACTGGTGGAATGCTGATGGTAAATATGATAAAGCTGGGGAATCAAAATACAGGGGGAAGAAAGGGCCTCTTAAATGGCTTTTTGGAGCCCTGATGGCGAAACATCAAGTGTTATTTTGGCTATGGGAACACTGCAAGGAAGGAGTTATCCTTAGTAGAAATAAGTGATGTAATTTATCAAATTATTACATGTACAGGCTGTCAATAATTAATACAGTCTGTCAGTCATCTGTAGTCATCATCTGAGGGCGCTTCAAGAGCTCTTAGTTTGATGTACAACATGTATTGATCACTTGATCAATAGAATAAAAAAGAAATAATCAAATTATAGTACAGAATCTTATTTCTGTTTAATTTGGTTATTTCATATATAAAGTTCTGTACCATGAGAGTTCTTGTCATACTTGCATGGAGGGCGCTTTTAAAGCTCTCCATTCAATTATTTGACAAGCAAACATCATGGGAAAAGTGTCAACATTTATTATTTTCCCGTGATTAAACAAGCTTGTCATCTATTTTAATTGTACAAGTTCTTTTAGACTTGTTTGAAGTATTCTGATATTTTCTTTATCCCCTGTTTCGTGTCTTTCATGTGTTATGATATTATTTAACTTATACTGTATGTATTTGTATAGGTTAATAATAATACAAAGACTATAAAACAGCGTGATATTTATGTCAAATGTTATTTAATATTTTATGTATGTGTTTAAAGGATAATTACATAGTTTATTTAAGTAATTATCCCGTATTTTGAGGACTTCTAATTATTAGAATACTCTCATATTACATATGTTTATACCTAGTAAGTATTTTTAGCGCTTAGTAGGAGTATTCTTTAAGTTAATTTTATTATTAGAAGGAGTGAGTTTTCTAGGGTACTTTGGCTGAGGTACCCTAGGTTATTTTACTTGCTCTTTCAGAATATGAAATAATATTCTCACTTATCTCAAAGGTTAATGAGTTATTATTTATTTTATTATTAATTTATTTATTTTATTTTGTTTCTAGCATTATTACTACTTGATAATGTTTCTATTTTAAAATGTTATCTTTTTCTTATGTTTATTATGATTTATGTTACATTATTACTTATGTAATAATGTCTCTTTCATATGTATTTTTTATTAATTAATTATTACTTTATTTATTGTTCTAGTCAGGTTGTCTCTGAACTAGTAGCAAGCTGACATTCCCTACCTTTAAGATGATTCTTCTAAGAATTAAAGTTTTTGTTCATCCTACTCATTTTCTCCTTGAAACTCTGAAGTTCCTCAAGTGTATAGGACCATCAGGTATATTATTTTCAGGTAACCATTCATCTTTGTCCGCAGAAGTGTTTTTATATCTAACAAGGTAAAGTCTGGTATCTTTGCCATTAATTCTTTCTTTCTTTTCTTTAAGTATTTTCAATACTTTAAGTTTATTGTTAGCCTCAGGTTCTGCTAACAAAGGTATAGGTTCTTGTACCACTATTGGCTCTTCACTGTTTCTCTGAGTAAAAGGTTTCACCAAACTTACTGGAAAAACTGGGTGTTTTCTGGACAGTTCTTCACTTAATATCACTTCCACCGCATTTTTACTATGCAGTTGTTTGATAGTGAAAGGGCCTACAAAAGAAGGTTTAAGTTTCTTATTTCCTCCTAGGTTGTTAAAATTTACGGTAGATAATAACACTTTATCCCCTATACTGAAAGAAGGTTCTTTGTGGCTTTTATCCCACCTAGTTTTTTTATACTCCACTGCTTCTTGTACACATTTATTAGCGTGATCATGAGTTATGTCTAACATATTTTTGAAATCAGCAGCTGTTGGGTGTACGTGTGGTAATTTGGAATTAACATGATCTTTTGGTACTCTAGGTATCCATCCTCTTTCCAAGATGTATGGTACTTCCTTAGTAGAAGAATGTTTACTACTATTATAAGCTATTTCTAACGCAGGTAATAGGCTGACCCAATCATGAGTATATCCATCATGATTTTTGAATTCTAATCCAAATGCACAAAATCTTCTCAGCATATCTTCCAGAGTTTGGATCATTCTTTCAGCTAATCCGTCCGTCTGAGGATGGTATGCTGTTGAAAAGGCTAATTTAGTCCCCAACATGTCATGTAAGTTGCGCCAAAATTCAGAAGTGAACTTGGGATCTCTATCACTGATAATAATTTTTGGTATTCCTACGTCAGACATTATTCTGTTCCAGAAAAGCATGGCTACTTCCATAGCTGTATCATCTTTATGGTTTGGTATAAACCTGGCTCTCTTAGAATATCTATCTACTACAACTAAGACAGAGTTATAAGAATAAGATCCTCCTGGAGGTAGTCCTGTCACAAAGTCCATGTTTATGATTTCCCATCTAGAAGTAGGTTCTTTAATAGTTTGAAGTAATCCAAATCTCTTTCCTGTTTGTTTGTTAGATTTTTGGCAAATTATACAGCTTTTTATATATTCTGTGGTTTGGTTTTTCCAATCAACCCACCAAGCTGTATTCTTAACTCTCTCTATAGTCCTTTCTTCTGAAAAATGGCCTGAACCTATCACGTCATGACATTCCTCTAGCATACCCTTAATTTGGGAATTATCACAAATCACTAATACGCTAGAATGTCTGTGTCTGTAGTATATGAGACCATCTAGAAGTGTAAATTTTCCTTCAGAATATGGTTTATGAAGGGAACTAGGTAAACTAGCAATCAACTCAGGGGAATTATTCTGATTACCCAGGATTTCAATTAATTTGACCATTTCAGCATCTTTTTGGTAACTCTGTTCTACTAGGTCAAAATAAGCTTGATCCAAGTCACAAGCATGAATTCCCAAGATGGGAAATATATCTTCATCTTCTGGATCATATTCAGGATTGTCTGGCGTATTAGGTAAAGCCCATCTACTAAGTCCATCTGCATTCTTATGTTTAGCTCCTGCTTTGTGTACTATAGTCATATGCCCTCTGTATTTCTGAATAGCAATCTGCTATCTTAACATGTGTCTGTTAGGAGTTTTCATATTCATAAGAGTTTTGACTGCAGTACAATCAGTGACTACCACTACTTTGCAACCTTCCAAATAATAATGTAGTTTGTCTAGAGCCCAAACCAGAGCCAAACATTCCATCTGGCTGGCGCCATATTTCTTCTCTGTCATTTTTATTTGTCTAGAGATGAATAAAATGGGTTTTTCTATTGGTTTATCATCAATTTGGAACTCTTGGTGTAAGGCAGCTCCTAAACCATCTAGACACGCATCAATGTATAAAATGAAAGGTACTGTATAATCTGGTTGAGCTAAAACAGGTGCTGTAGTTAGAGCTTCTTTGAGGGATTCATAATCTTTCACTCTGGCGTAAGTCATTTCGAAAATTGTGTCTTTGCTACATACTTCATACAAGCTTTTAGACATATTGGCAAATTGTTGAATGTGTTGTCTGTAATAACTGCAGAAACCAAGAAAGGATTGCATCTCAGTAATATTCTGTGGCATTGCTTTCAGCATTACAGCAGCTACTTTATTTTGATCAATAGCCAATGATAATCCTGAAACTACATGTCCCAGTGCTTTCAATTCCATAAATCCAAAATTGCACTATTTAATAGACATCTTGAGTCCAGCTTTAATAGCTGTTTGAAGTACTAAATTAATTTTTTCTTTATGGGAATCCCAATTCTCAGAATATATGATTATATCATCAATGTATATCATCATCCAACATTGGCGGATAAATGACCCAAATATGGAATCCATCATTCTTTGAAAATGGGATGGAGCATTTTTTATCCCAAAAGGCATCCTCAAATACTCATACACCCCAAGATGACAAATAATCCTCATGAACTGTCTGCTTTCTACGTCAATGGGAATTTGATGGAAACCTTTAAGCACGTCCATACAAGTATTATACTTTGCTTTGGATAAATTATGTAAAGAGTGATCTATCCTAGGTATGGGGTAATTATCAGCTTTAGTATAATTGTTTAGAGCTCTAAAATCTCCTACCATTCTAGACTTCTCATTATGCCAGGCTATGATAACAGGTGTGGTGATCTCTACCTGTTCATTATGACCCACTTTTCTAATTACTTTGAGGTCTAGCAATTCTTTAATGTGAGTTTCTAAAGCCATCCTAGACTTTGGACTAGAGGGTTAAGGGGGTCTTCTTAAAATTGGAGGATACGGCTCATTACAAGTCAATTCAAGTTTAATATCATGACCTTTCACATTACCTATTGGTTCTTCCGTAGTACAGAAGGCTTCTTTGTTATTATAGCATATTTTTAGTATATCTAGTTGTTGTTCATTGTCTAGTCTTTCACTAATAGCAACTTGTGAAAGATATTCTTTATTAAAGGATTCTAGTTGTGCATTCACTATCTCCTCAGATTTGTCAATAGGTGATGGTAATCTTATATTGATATTACAGATTTGGAATTTCTTTTTCCAGTCAGCTCCAATGGTGAAGTATCTGTCTTTACTTTGGAAAATATCAAACCCATACATACAGAAAGTATCATTTCCTAATATAAGATAATCACAAATGGCATCCTGTAGTACTACAAACTCAATGTTCAATCTAAGAGATCCTTGAGAATGAGGGAATATGAGAGACATGGGTATAATCCCTACAGGTTTCATGGAGGAATTACAACTACTAAATTTTGCCTTAGGTACTGGTAATAAATATTGTTTCCATTCAGGGTAGTTATTATCTAAAAATTCAACACTTGTGCAGGAACAGAAGGCGCCAATATCTAGAAGTACCTTCAATTGTTTATCATTAAATAATACCGTAGAGTAACTTGTTTTCCCTAGAGTATAATTCATTCCAGAATCGGGTTTGTTGGTAAGCAATTTGGCATCAGAAATGTGTCCTACATCCAGAGATTCATCCCATTTTTGAGGAAGGTGTGATTCACCATGTATCTCATTAATAGAAATGGGGTCTCCTATGTCAGCCTGGATTACAACTATTCTATGGTCTCTGTCATCTTCTGATTCTGGATCATAATAAGAAGATCTATTGTGTTCTATTGAAACTATTTTGAGTTCATTTTGAGAAACTGTATCATCTTCATTATCATCAGATTCTACCTGGACATTATTTATCTTTTTACGGGGTTTGGTACAATCAGGGTTTTTGTGGCCTATTTCTCCACAGTTGTAACATTCAGGTATCTTAGTCTTTTTGGTAACAGTGAGGGCTAATTTATCTTTAGAATCATCTTTGTTCTCATAATTATTTCTATCAAAATTATTCACTTTCTTGTTAAGACCTTTCATCTCCACAACTTCTTCCATAACAGCAATAAGGTATGCAAAATCATGAGTTCCTTCTTTCATTCTACATCTCACAGAATGTTGGAAGTTACCTCTACATTGGCGTAGTAGTTTCTCTACTACTTCTTGGCTAGATGGATTATCATATATGCAATCAATTCTTTTTTTCTGCTTTACACACCATCTATGAGGGGTATGTTTTTGAGGATCAAAATAATCTGGCTCATATAATTTGCGCATCTTTTCTTCCCACATTCTTGTACCAAATTTGGCCTTGATGAGTTGCTTCCAAGTGTCCCAAGTTTGCAAGCCAATTTGTTCCTGCGTGGCTACATGCCATTCTTGGGCTACTCCTTCAAATAATCTGGGTAACCTAGTGGTTATGAGATCTTCTACGCCGCCATAAGTTGTAATAATGTGGTCAATGTACCTGATGAAACTAATGTGGTCATATTCTCCTTGCCCAGAGAATTTAGGCCAATCAACTAATGGGGGCATTAGTTTATTGATGGTGGCTAAATCTAAGCTGTGATTGACTACAGTGGTATTCTTGGAATGTTCTCTTTTCTTATCCTCATTAATACTTCTCATAAAGGGATTGTTAAACTTAGGGATATTATCAGGAGATTATGAGATTTTTTAGGCGTCACAAATTCTTTAGTAATGATATTATGATTCTGATTAATTTTAATATCTCTCAAATCATTTTTAATCATATGGATCTCAGAGTTAAAGTGATTAGTCAATTGACTAATTGAAATATTAATATGATCTATATTACTATTCACATTAACATTCATTTGTATTAACAAATCTTTTATTTCATCTAAAGAATCACTTCTGCTGTCTTTACTTTTTTCTTTGATGATATCTTGTTTAATTGTAGAGGCCAAACAATCTACATTACCATTGGATACCTCTTCCAGTCTCTGAATTCTTTCATTTAATAATTCATTATTTGCTTTATTATTTTCAGATATGTTCGAAATTTCTTCTTTAATGTCTTTGAAAATACTGCTCTCACTTAGGTCAAGGGGCAATTTTGTTAATGTTTTTATTAAGGAAGAAAATCTTGAATTCATGTCATTATTATTCATAGCAGAAGACGTTGCGATTCTATGTACAACGTTATTGTAATTTACTTCGAAATTACTATCCAGGTTAGTTAGATTACTATTTACAACATCTAAACTATCTAATATTGCTTTGAAATAAGTAATATTGTCTAGTCGGTGTTGTCGTACAGCCCCTTGGCTGCCTGAATCATCTCTGATATCTCTTTCCATTTTCTGGGGTTGTTGTACGCTCGTCGTTGGTCGGACTTTGTTTCTTTCTTTGCTTTGCCTCGATATTTCTTGGATGGGTTGGGAGGGAACTGGAGGCGTTTCTTGGTCCAAGGATTCCAACCCTGTACGTACCCTTCTATCTCTTTGTTTGGGATTAGCTTTTGTAAAGCTTTCTGAGATTCCTGAGCCTTGGTGAACAACTGCCGTAACGGAGTCAGATCTTTGGCTTTGGCGGCTTCGTTGCATCGTTTCCACAAAGCAACGTGTTGTTGCACGAGAACCTTGATTTTCTCTGCTGGAGATAGTTCGATTATTTCCTTCAATTTCTTGAGGATTTCTATCTCCGGTGTCTTGAGGGGTACGGGGGTAGCCGCCGACAAAGTCGATGGAGGATCTATCTCCATTGCTACGCTCGTCGCTACCGTCTCCATCGGAGTCTTTCTTGGGACCTTCTTGAACTGCATGTTCTTGATTCGGTCCTGTAGTTCGGCTTCTTCTGGTGACGCGTCTGGTGTAGGGGAGAGGTCCTGCGAGAGAAGGTCAGTTTGATCTGGTCGACATATTGAAGAAATTGGTAAGTATTTTTATTTTATCTATTTTTCTTTATTTATTTTATTTGTTTTATTTTTATAACTTTTTACAAAGAGAAGTGAATAAGAATTACGAACCGGTATTGATATTATCCTTGACTATGGGGACGGCTTCCGTTGTTTCAACAATCGAGGAAGTAGTGACTTCCGGTACTGCGTTAGAACTATTGTTATTCACTACAAAGAAAAGTTCAATCAGTTTTTTTTCTTTTTATTTTATTTTTATTTATTTTTATTTTTTATTTTATATTTTTTAGGGAAATTTTCACTTACTTCTAGCTTTTTTTCTTGCTTTTTTATCTTCTCGGTATTCTCTGAAGAGTTGGTTGACGAGTAAAGCAGTTTCGAGGTCCTTTTCTTGTTGAATTTGTAAGTGATGGGTTGCGATCTGTAACTGTTCTTCTCTTGTAAGTAGTTCCCAAGGATGCGGAACGTAGTGCGCTAGAGATTCTTCTTTTCTGAGTTTCAAGTATTTCAAGTAATATCTGATCAGCTCGTCGTTTTCTTTCAAGTTCACTAGAAAAAAATGGATCAAGAAAAATAAATGAAAATCTATATGAGTATATCAGACTGAATTAACAATTTAGAGAAAAATAAAATTTTTAGATTTTTTTCGAATTTTTATAAGGAATATTTGTATGATTTTTATATAATTTTTATTATAATTTTTATATGTAAAAATATAATAAAAATTATATGATTTTTGAGAGAATTTTCACGAATTTCAAGCAGTATTTATTCCAGGAATAGAGGGAATAAAAGAGATGGTGGTTTGGTGAGAGATAAGGGATATTTTTACTATAAAAATAGTTAGTAGGAAAGGTGAGGAATTTTTTATCAGAAATAAAAGAGGTTTATTCCCGGCTAGACCCCCAATTGTCACGCTCTGTGATGCCAAGGACTGATAACCTTCTAGCTACACAAGGTGCAAGACTCAAAATAATATGGAATAAATTATTTCAGAGGATTTTAATCTTTTTATTAATATTAAAAGATTATAAATTTAATTGGGAGGGGCCTGCAAGCAGGGGTGTTTTAGGTGCCCTCCAAAGGTGTTCGTGATACTGCACAGGAACTTTGTAACCTTTTACACTGGGGCCTGCAAGCAGGGGTGTTTAAGTGCCCAGTAAAAATAGTGGCTAAGAAAGGGCCACAACTCCTAGTGAAACAAGACTTACTGTAGGCTTTAAGAGGAGGAGGGGGGGCTTTCTTGAGGTAAACTGGACAGCTGGAAGCGGTTGGAAAGGTGGGCTTGATGACTGGACAGAGTTGGGTTTGAGGAAAAGAGGCTTTGAAGTCTTGAGGACTGATTTACTGGGCAGGACACTAGTAAGCTGGACTGGTGGAATGCTGATGGTAAATATGATAAAGCTGGGGAATCAAAATACAGGGGGAAGAAAGGGCCTCTTAAATGCCTTTTTGGAGCCCTGATGGCGAAACATCAAGTGTTATTTTGGCTATGGGAACACTGCAAGGAAGGAGTTATCCTTAGTAGAAATAAGTGATGTAATTTATCAAATTATTACATGTACAGGCTGTCAATAATTAATACAGTCTGTAAGTCATCTGTAGTCATCATCTGAGGGCGCTTCAAGAGCTCTTAGTTTGATGTACAACATGTATTGATCACTTGATCAATAGGATAACAAAGAAATAATCAAATTATAGTACAGAATCTTATTTCTGTTTAATTTGGTTATTTCATATATAAAGTTCTGTACCATGAGAGTTCTTGTCATACTTGCATGGAGGGCGCTTTTAAAGCTCTCCATTCAATTATTTGACAAGCAAACATCATGGGAAAAGTGTCAACATTTATTATTTTCCCGTGATTAAACAAGCTTGTCATCTATTTTAATTGTACAAGTTCTTTTAGACTTGTTTGAAGTATTCTGATATTTTCTTTATCCCCTGTTTCGTGTCTTTCATGTGTTATGATATTATTTAACTTATACTGTATGTATTTGTATAGGTTAATAATAATACAAAGACTATAAAACAGCGTGATATTTATGTCAAATGTTATTTAATATTTTATGTATGTGTTTAAAGGATAATTACATAGTTTATTTAAGTAATTATCCCGAATTTTGAGGACTTCTACTTATTAGAATACTCTCATATTACATATGTTTATACCTAGTAAGTATTTTTAGCGCTTAGTAGGAGTATTCTTTAAGTTAATTTTATTATTAGAAGGAGTGAGTTTTCTAGGATACTTTGGCTGAGGTAACCTAGGTTATTTTACTTGCTCTTTCAGAATATGAAATAATATTCTCACTTATCTCAAAGGTTAATGAGTTATTATTTATTTTATTATTAATTGTCAGCCTCCCTGATGCCAAGGACAAGTCCTTCTAGCTACAGGTGGTGCAAGAATATATGGAAAGAGTATATTAACTCTGGTTAAGGTACAATGTTACAATTCCCAAAAGATATGGGGGAATTGTGACGTAAAAATTGAGAGAAAAA
The DNA here is from genome assembly GCA_007896445.1 of Puccinia hordei. Classification (NCBI taxonomy): domain Eukaryota; kingdom Fungi; phylum Basidiomycota; class Pucciniomycetes; order Pucciniales; family Pucciniaceae; genus Puccinia; species Puccinia hordei. The sequence continues at coordinate 215,502 of RDRW01000455.1, forward strand.
TAGGTTAATGATTACATTAAATAAATTTAATATAATTTAAAAAACCAGAGGGGCCTGATAAATCAGGGGTGGTTTAGATCCCTCTAAGGTATCTTACAAATAAATGCAGAGGATTTAGGTACCTGGGACACTGGGGCCTGTTGGAACAGGGGTGGTTTAATCCCAGGAATGGAAATGGGGGAATATCTTCAAGAAAAGGGTTATTACTTACTAGTAATAAACCTTGAGGGATCTTGGGGATATTCTGGGTGAAACTGGACAATTTGAAGCGCTTGGATGGATGGATGGTGGAGCTTGATGGGCGCTGTGAAGTTGTTGGGGAAGACAGGGCTAAAGAATAACTACTAAGAAGCTTACCAGACTGTGTTATAAAGATATATATCTAATAAGAAGTGGCTAAGGTTGTTAGTGGGTATTGGGAAGCATGAGGAGCCTTCTTTGGGCGGTTGAAGATCTCCTTAAATAGTCTTGAGTTCCCCCTGGGGACCCTGTAGGTATTATTGGCCAACTTGTGGGATCTTTGGACCAAATTTTGGCCGTGTTTGCTTTCTTGGTGACGCTTCAGCAGCCCCTGCTTTGAATACACGTCACCAATTGATTATATTAATGTATTTACCTATTTATATTGTCTTACAGTCTGTGGTACATCAGTACTGGTTGTTATAGATTTAATACTAGTGGCTTATTTGTATTTTATAATAAGCCACAGTATTGTTTGTACTGTTTGTTCAGTCAGTATATTTTTATTTATATGTATAAATAATAATACACTCTAATATAATTAATTATTTAATCCCAGTAACCTTTATTGCATATGTAACATATGTAATGAGGTCACTGAGGCGTGTTTTTACTGATTTGGGTGTACCTGAGTGACTGTGGAGTCCGCGTGCCAGCTGAGAGCCTGTAAGGGGCTTACTGCTTGCGCGGGGGCTTATATCCCAACTTTGGCACGGGCTTTCAGTCACGCGGGTTGAACTTCAAGTTCTGCGGACTGCGGTACGCGGGGTTTGATTGAAACACGGTGTATTTACACTATCTCCCCTAATTTACACAACACCTCGTTTCCGTGACTGGAAATGGTGTTTAAGCATATGTATTTATATATATAAGCATTTAATCAAGGCACGTGCTTTTTATTAAAAGGTACTTGCTAATTCTTCTTTGCCAATTTACATAGTGAAGGAGTAAGATTTAGGGGTACCTGTGAGTGAGTTACCCTAGGTTAATTTTAGTGTAGATTCAGAATATCAAATAATATTCTAACTATTATTTGATATTCTATTTTTTATAATAAGTTTTTTGTAAATCCTGTGACAGGTTGCTCTGTCATAGTAGCAAGCTGACATTAATTTATTTATTATATTTTGTTTCTAGCATTATTACTACTTGATAATGTTTCTATTTTAAAATTTTATCTTTTTCTTATGTTTATTATGATTTATGTTACATTATTACTTATGTAATAATGTCTCTTTCATATGTATTTTTTATTAATTAATTATTACTTTATTTATTGTTCTAGTCAGGTTGTCTCTGAACTAGTAGCAAGCTGACACAACCCAATCCCCACCCTCAATCAATTTGCAAACCAAATAAACAAGGATGTTCAATATGGCCAGCCCAACACAACAAACCCAGCTGATGGATCCCCACGTCGAAGCGGAGAGATGCGGACAGATGTCGAAGGCCACAAGACAACCCTCAACACCTTTGGCCAGTCTTTCTTTCAAAGCGTACAAACGGCCCAACAACTCATTGGCCAGAAGTCCTCCAAAGCCCCCAATGCGGACGGGAGACGAGAAATTAACAATCCAGCCATCCGGGACAGCTCTGAAGACCCTGACGCAGAGGGTGAAACAGATGACTCTGAAGATGGTGCAGAAGACCAGCAAGTCCTCCAACGATTCCTTCATGGACGTCCCAAACCTACCTTCCACCAGGAGCCAGTCCATGAACCGGTGCCACAACAAACCCGATATCGCTATGACATGGTACGAATTGAAGATCCTACGGTTGAAGACCCTACGAGCAAAAAGGCGCGCCTGGACAACTCTGCTTCTTCTTCTAAAAATACAGGCCCCATGTATAATTTCTTCACCCCTCATCCCACCTCTCACAAATTCATCACTGCGCAATCACTGCAAGGCCTCAGAATTCCACGGAACCCCCCTGTTGCTGGGCCATCAACAGTCAAGCCACCTACCCAAAGACCACCGGGCGAATCAATTCCTCCCCCCCCTGTCCTGACGCCTCCTTGTAAGTCACTCCCCATTGCTTATGCACACCCATCTTGTAATTAACATCCCTCCTTTGCGCACAGCTATGGGTCTATTTATCCCTGGCCCAATGCTTCCAAAAGCATTGGCAGATGATTTGAATGCAAATTTGGCGGGTGGAATTGCGTGGTCACACCGTTCAGCCGAGAAAATGATTGAAAACATAGCATTCATCCTCACACACCTTCGCTCAATGGTCACACCACATCCAACAATGCCACAGGAGTTCAGCCGAGTTGTTTGGAGGGAAGTGGATACACTTCTGAAGGCATGCAAATCTGGTAATTAATCACTTTTTTTCTCACTTGTTCATACATCACAAAGGCTGATATTTGTGTGGTATGCAGAGAGAATTCTCAACCCCACTCAACCTGGTGCGCTCTCTCTGATAACTCCTGAAGTTGTCAACATGGCACAACTCGAGGCTTCCCAGGAGAACCGGAAGGCGCCACCGTCCAAACGTGTCCAGACCCACACACTTGCGGCGAATCTGGCCTCATACTTTTCTCCAAGTGACCACGCTTATCTCCGGCTTAAAAGTGCTTTGCAAGACTGCTGGGCCCTTCGACACATGGAGCAACAGGGAAGTGAATGGCAGCCTCTCCCCCTGGACAAATCTTTGGTGCATACTGCCCATCTTGCATTCCAACGAACTTATGAAAACCTTGGAAGTCACGCAAAGGATGGATCAAGCCCCCAACCAAACACCTCCGGTCTCAAGGTCCTTGGTCTATACTTCACGGGGGCTATGTCAGCCGTGTGTTACATCTGCGGTCTCCTGGCACCAACAAGACCAAAGTATAAAAAGCTTGATGAGTGGTCAACATTAAACACGCGGGAGCAAATGCAGATGCTTGCTGGTCTCCTGGTTTTTGGTCCAACAACCGCCTTTGTCACTAACAAATACGGGTCCGAACGTCCAACTACTTCAAATGCTTTGGCCTTATTGGAATTTGGCGCAAATGTTCTGAAACATAAGGTCGATAGTGGTAATACTTCTGTGATGCCTCATGGGACTTTGGATAACCTCTGATTATACTTTCTCAACTTTTTGTGCTCCATGGGATTTAACCGGATTGGTCATGATGGTTTGCCAATGGTTGATTGGAAAAAAACCCATGAAGAGTTTCACAAATGTTTTTCTATTCAAAACCTCCAAATTTTGTTTTCCCAAGATGTAGAAATAGCTCTAGCCAACTACCACTTCTGATATATGTACCGGGGGTTGTTTGTTCTTTGGTGTCCCTTTTATTTCTCATTCACATGCCCTTGAGTTGTAATTTCCACCACTGTCTTGCTCATCCACTGGAATGAAACATCAGACTTAAGTGTTTTTTGAAATATAACCCAAACAGAGTATTATTAATAGGCATCCAAGGAGTACTCATGTGGGTTTGTGGGTTCTACCTTATTGAAGGTAGGTTGTGGCCAATTCTTGATGATATATCAGCATTAAACTATAGATTATCCAGAATTGGGCTATTGGGATTCCTTAGTGGTATCATAATTATTATAGGGCATTAAGGAACAAACCCGGTTTTTCCGCGTTTACACACAGTTTTACGCAGCGGCAACTTCAAATTTGCTGCGCAGCACACCCGGTTTTCCGCTTTTAAACCCTTGTTTTTTATTTATTTTTTTGCGGGCGGATTTTGATTTTTTTTCAACATTTTAAAGATGTTTAATATACTTCCAGGGGTGTAGAAATATATGGTATTTTTTATTTCCCAAAAAAACAATGCCTTCTATTTTTTTTTGCCCATTACATATCAGTTCAGGAATGTAATTCAGGCGTATATTCACCATTTGTAAGCATTTTATAGCTGTTATCAGTAGTGTTGATAACAATTTCTCTTTCTTATACATATTATTTGTGTGCTAATAAATTATTCACTTGCAATTATGTCTCTTACTTTTTATTTTATTTATTTATTTTATTCATTTCATTTATTCTAGGGCATTAATAAAAAAACCCAGTTTTTCCGCATTTACACCCGGTTTTCTGCGCAGCTGCGGCTGCGCAGTGCACCCAGTTTTCCGCATTTACACCCGGTTTTTGGTTATTTAATAAACAACATGTAACACTCCAAAGCATCATGCAATGTACCATACCTCTGTGTATAATTGTATTTCCATTTCTTTGTCATGAAATCTGATAAGAAGTTAATTTTATAATCAGTCTTTCTTTCCAATGAATTCTTCACCCTCTAAAGTGTATGAATCCATTTAACAACTCCCTGAATATCTTGAAAGACAGACGTGAAGGTGTTTGGAAATAAATTGAGTCCAAAAATCATAAAAATCCAACCAGTGATTTGAAAAAAACTGTTAGTCACATTAAATTCTACACCCCTTAAAGTGCTTTAAAAACGTTTAAAAAAATGTTAACATGTTGAGAAATCCTGGAAATTAAGCTGTGAGGATTTTTTATGAAAAAACCGGGGGGATTGGCCAAAAAAAATGGAAGACATGGTTTTTTTGCAAAATAAAAATTACCATAAAATTCTAAACCCCTGTAAGTATGAGAAATAAATTTAAAACTTTGAAAAATAATGAAAATCCGCCTGCAAAAAAATAAATTAAAAAAAAACTGGGTGGATTGGCCAAAACAAATAGAAGACACAGTTTTGTTGCAAATTAAAAATTACCACAAAATTCTACACCCCTGTAAGTATAATAAATAAATTTAAAATTTTGATAAATAATTTTTACTTGTTTTACTTATTTAAAATGCCGCCCTCCATATTTTTGTTTTGTTTTGTTTTGTTTATATTCCTTGTTTTAATTGTTTATTTTATTTGTTTTAAATAAAATATCAAATGAGGATGATTGGGGAGGTCATGCCCATCAAATGCCGCGCTCCACGTGCTATTTGCTTAAAAATTAACAATTAAAAAAAACCGGTGTAAATGCGGAAAACCGGGTGCACTGCACAGCCGCAGCTGCGCAGGGAACCAGGTGAAAACGCGGAAAAACAGCTTTTTTTTCTTAATGCCCTTATTATATTAAAGGCCCTTTTATTAATATTAATAAAATATTAACTTATCATTGTGCATGTGTCATTTGTTATTGTCACATCTTTGTAAGTATTATTTATTATCATAGAGTAACCTGAATTATTCATGTGTTAGTTAATCAATGTATTATTAATTTAAGTATATTATTTATTGTAAAGATTGATTGTAGTTTAATCATACTATATTATCATTCTATTATTTATTATCACAGAGTAGCCTGAATTATTGATGTGTTAGTTAATCAACGTATTATTAATTTAAGTATATTTAAATTAAGTATATTATTTATTGTAAAGATTGTAGTTTAATAATACTATGTTATCACTTCGTAAAGTCATAATGATGAATTAATAATACTAATAATATTCACTAGAGATCTTGAAGGAATAATATTAAAGAATAATAAGAATGGTAAATATTAATAAGGATAATAATAATTAGTGTTACTTGCAGTAACTTGGTACATTTAATCATTTAGGGATCAAAGAGTGAAGAGTAGTGGAAGGGGAAACACAGTCTAGCCAAGCAGCTGCTGGGCTCTTGTGAAATAACCGGGAGACTTTAGGGAGAGGAAAGGGAATTGTGGGGGTCCACTTGACTATCACACGTATCCAATGATTATCATTGAAAAATGATAAGAAGAGGGCTGGCAGCGGTTTAGGGTCCGGGGGAACTGTGGCGGGAATATATGTGGTGCTCCCGCCCGTTCTGCTGAGGAAGACAAATGGCCGGTTATACGCATTGGCCAGAATCGCTCCCACATCCAACTTGCTCATCCATTTGTTCATGGGGACTGATCCACGTGGGTCAGTCACCTGAACACGTCCGTAAGCGCGGTTGAATTCTGAAGGCCCCTCAAGGTATCTTGTCCAATGTGCCTTGTTCTTTTCCATCTCTTCTAACACATCCTTTTGCACTTGGTACCACCCATTGGCCTTAGCGTAGGGACCCTCTGGTCTATCTGCTGCCAATGCATGTTCCACACATGCATAACCACAGTTCCCATCACCTGCAGGGTTATAAGTGGAATGCAGGTATTTTAAGATCCATGGTGGAAGCTCCGCCTGACAAGAATGATGAGAAGTCGGTTATCAGTTAGAGTCAGTGCATTCCTCCTTGTCCGTGTCAAGCTTGAGTCACTCACTGCAACATCAGGGTTGGTATTCCCCTGTCTCGTTTGGCCAGCCTTGGGTGCAACCTCAGCATCTACATGCCGGTCCTATGAAACATACAATGGAATCAGACCTTGATAATCTATTGTCAAAGTTATAGTACTTACCTTGGCTGTGGGGGGTGAATGTAGCCTGGCCTCACCCTGCAACTGATCATGAGAGATTGAGGCTTTTCTTGAGGCTTCTGGAGGTGACAGCAGCTTTTCCTAAACCTGCATCTCAATAGATGAGGAGGAATCCACTGGGGGATCAGGTTCTTCATCTGATTCCCCACCTTGTGCCTCAGATTCTGCAACTGATTCCCCATCTGTGGCATCAGATTCTTCTTCCAATGCCCCATGTGGGGCATCAGATTATTCATCTGATTCCCCATCTGGGGCATCAGAATCTTCATCTGAAACTGCATCTGCAGAATCAGAATCTTCATCTGTTACACCATCCATACTACCATACTTGGGCTGCCATGTTTCCTTGCGCCGTGATGTTCCTGAACTGGAAGACCCCCGATTCCGTTTCCCAATAGTGAGGCTGCCAACTTGTGGGGGGTGATTTCTCTTGACTGCTTAGTAAGTCCATCAGTTATCAGCCTCTTAAAAAGACATGCAATAAAGTTGCTTACGCATGAGTGTCTCCACACTGGGTAGCTCATCCAGGTCCCCAGAGGAAGAAGCTGAGGTGTCCAATGGAGCCTGCGCCCGCTTGGACTGTTGCTTACCCCCTTTTCTTTTTGATACACCGGCCTTCTGTCTTTCTTTCCTTGCCTGCGCCTTTTGGATTTGCGCTTCCACAATTTCCGCATGGGTGTCATTGCGCTTTTGAACTCGCTGTGGTGCTCCATTTGCGAGACAATGCCAAAAGCGCATGGTGGAAGCATTGGGATAGCATATACACAAGCAAAATTCATTACAAGAGGAGGAATAGTATAATAAATGTAAGATACACTTCTACGTAGGACAATAAGATTACAGACAGCACGGCGTTATGGGGAATGGAATGGAGGACAAGGGGTACATAGGATGGAATGGGGTATAAAGGAAGGGAAATGAAGAGGTGGAAGGGATTGGGAGAACATGTCTCAACCAGGAAGGTAGAAGGTAAGGTGGTAAGTAGTGGGAGATTATGTCTCAACCAGGTATGGAAGGAAGGATGGAAGGATGTATTGGTACAGTTAGTTATAAGGGTGTACCACCTTTATAAGGGTAGTATATGGCATTATAAGGGTGGAGGAATCAGTATTTCGTGATTTGGAGGGAGGAATTAATTAGGTGAGGAGGAAGAAGGGAGGAAGGAGCAATGTGGGAGGAGAGGCTTTGACCCCCAATATCCTGGGTGGAAGGAGTTAACAGCTGGTCATGCAGGCGTGTGGATGATGTGTCATGTTGTTTGGTTCTCATATCAACACATGATATCATGCTGTGCAATATATGCAGGCAGATAAGGTGTATAGATATGTCCCTGCAGCATTATTCCCTCATTGTTTGACAGGCAGTGCAGTACAGATATCCAGGGGCTGTGCAACAGATTATATCCCTTAGCAACAAAGGATATCATTTGGTGCAGCATATGCAGGCAGATAAGGTGTATAGGTGGTTTCCTGCAGCTTAATTCCCTCCCAGGGCGAAATCCTGCAGCATAGCACACTCACAAGGAGCTGCCCTGGAGCTAAAATCCCTCACTCTTCAATATATAAGGAGGCCTCTTTCCCCCTTTTCATTTCCCTTTTGAATCATCAGCCTACAGAGGTTTGGTCACAGTGGTTATTTATTTAGTGGTAGTTTAGTTAGTGGTAGTGGTAGTGGTAGTGGTAGTGGTCGTGATAGTAGTGGTAGTAGTAGTAACAGTAACAAATAGTTTTATTAACAGTAGCAAGTAGTAGTAGTAGCAGAAGCTCTAGTATTGATTAAAGTGCCTTATCAAGAGATTGCTTAAGGAAGAGATCATTACCAACCTTCAATTAACAACCCATTTATTAGTAACAATTTATATCTTACATAATTAATCCCACTGGATTATCTTTATCCATCATTGTTAGAAGTTGTAACAGATCTACGTGAATAGTGATTTGAGGTATCTAGGTCTGATAGAGATTACTATATAAAAGTAAGATCTATCTTGGAATCAGCCATATCTTTATAAATATTGATTACAAGACTCTTAGTTATTTGCATAGTACCATTTAGAGGGGCAGGTCTTTCAAACCACCCGTAAGTTGTAATAGCCTTTCAACCTATTTGCAATTTATTTCCCCCTCAGCGGATATTTCACCAAATATATTTTAGTGTCCCACAAGAGTCCTACATTGCCCACTACCCTTTCTCTTCTTCCACGGCCTTTCCAGTATGTGTTTCACTCGGATAGGATCAGGCTCTGCAAGCGGAACCACGTGTGTGTTTGCATGGACCCTTTGTAATTTTTTCATTGTTGCTTCTAATGCCGAGGGGTGGTGGGAAGCCAAGATCTCCTGCTTGAAATCCTCAAAATCGTTGTCAAAGTCGTACAGTGGTTGATCAAGAGCCTGCAATGAACATAGATGAAGATTAGCTAGGAGGGACATGAACATGTCATACATCAGGAGGACTCACTGGACCGTCAGGGTTATAGGCCAGATGCCACTGGACATGGAAATCAGAAGGCTCCACATCTCCCTTCCCCTGGACCAAACATTCAATAGTGTGCGAACACGGAATGCCCAAGCCAGCCTGGAAATTACCTTTGCATTGAAGGCTGGGATCCCCAGGCTTGGATTTCTTCATCTTGATGAACTTGTTGTACTGAGACAAGGCCAACTTGAGCGCATGACAGGAGATTTTGCAGCTGAGGGACTTGAAGGCATTTGGTAGTCCGGTTAATCCCTTCTGTAACTCGTGTGCCAGGTTCGTGTGGGCTGTGTCAAGTTGTCGGTCCACTGCTGCAGCAATTGTAATGAAAAGTGTTGCAAAGTCGCACCTAGCCGACGTCACATAGGTTTTCAGCCAGCTGTGGGCAGATTCACATTGTGACAAAGTCAGATTTCCTAGATGGGGTGTCCTTCCGGCCCACACATTCATGAACTTCTGTCGCTTGCTCCAGACGTTCTTGTACAGGTATTCGTAGACGTTAGTTTGAGTGACTAGGTACCGTGTCAGTTGAGCCCACTTTGAGTTGCAGGTGTCCTCATTGGGAGCATGTGCGACCTCATGCCAGAGCCTCATGAATTTGGCCCATTCTTCGCCATCGCCAGCAAAGGCTTGCTTGCAGTTTGTCACAATGTTCTGATCGATGTTCCACATGCACAAGTTCGCGGTTGCATTTGGAAAGTGCTTTGAGATAGCATTACGCAGTGCCGATTCCCTGTCTGTCACAAAGACCTTTGGCGCGTGGTCAGCGTCCCATATAGATCTATGGGTATCACACAGGCACCGGAGTACAGTCAGTTTCTGATGAGAATAGGTGATTAGTCAAATATACCACCCACTTCAACTTATCAAGAGCCCATGAGTAGGCCTCATTCTTCTTGTTTTGCATCAAACAAAAACCAATCGAAAAACTGTGATTGGTTGCAGTTTGGCCAACCACATGCAGCAGGGGGTAGTTGTTCAGGTTTGTCTTGTAAGTGCAGTCAATGTTGACCACATGGTGGAACCTGCAAGCAAGAAGCAACAATCCTGGGTGCGCAAACCACAAGTAAAGGAGCTTGCCGTCTGTGTCGTAAACGTCCTCGTGTGTCCAATTGGATTTGTTGAGGCAACGTAGGAGGTACTCGATTGGGGTGTTGCCAGCCCTCTTCTCTGCCCTCAGTGCCTGCTTTGTGTTGTATATCATCCTGTTGGTTACAAACCTTCCCTCACTGCTAGTAAGGAGTCTAGCGATTGCCTGGGGTTGCATTCCAAGAGACGATAAGCGAGCAACCTCAGTTTGGCCTTTGACAGAGAGCTTCTTGTGGATGACTACATGTTCCAGATTGATTGGACCATGATTGTGCTCAATTGTCTTTTGGCATCGGAGTTCCCATGGTGCATCCTTGAGTTTTACTGAAGTCAATTTGTGGCCGGATATTTTGAAGCAGCACCCCAGTCGCTTATTCCTAGATTCTCGAAACCGGATAGCATCAACTGAGGTTTGGTCTACCCCGGCAACTGTGCATGCAAAGTAGATGTTCTTGTCCCGCTTGGAAGCACAAACTTTCAGAGCGTAACCATGCTCGTGGTCCCATGTGGTGACAAAGTGTTTGAGATCAGTAACACATGTGAAAAGGAATTCGGCTGGTGCATCCATTGCATCTGGAAACACAAGCAGTTCAGCCAGTCTGCCTCAAGTGGGCGAATTAACAAACTAGAAGAACTTACTTCCAACTGAATAATCATAAGATTGTACATCTTCAGATTTCATCAACACTTTATGCGGTTGATTGGCGGCGGGTAACATTGCGGGGGCCAGCGGTGAACGTCCTAAAGGATTGAGCGGGTATACTGGAAGATTGACTAGGTAAACATTAGGTCTTGGTAAGATGAAAACAAGGTGGAGAAATATTTGAAGACTCACCTTCAGCCACAGTTTGAGGGACTTGAGGGCTGCAAGTTGCAGGGGGAAACGGTTGAGGGCTGGGTGGTGCAGGGTGATACCCGCCGGGAGATGTAGCCGTGACGCTTGGGTATTTTACTGGGAGATTGTGCAGGTAAACATTAGTTCTTGGTAAGATGAAAACAAAGTGGAGAAGTATTGGAAGACTCACCTCCAGCCACAGTTTGAGGGACTTGAGGGCTGAAATTTGCTTGGGGAAACAGTTGAGGGCTGGGTGGTGCAGGTTGATACCCGCCAGGAGATGTAGCCGTGATCCTTGGGTATTTGACTGGGGAATTGAGTAGGTAAACATTAGTTCTTGGTAATATGAAAACAAAGTGGCGAAGTATTTGAAAACTCACCTTCAGCCACAGTTTGAAGGACTTGAGGGCTGAACGTTGCTGGGGGAAACTGTTGAGGACTTGGTTGTGCAGTTGGCCAAATTTGAGGGCTAGATGGCGCAGAGGAGGTTATTTCCCCCAGAGATGGCTGCGTATCTTGCATGACAGGTATGGAAGGGACTTGATTTGTCTGCGGCGGAGCAGGCACTGATGGTTGGCCAACAGGGAAATTGTGAGAGGTTGGCAGGCCTTGGAAGTGAGTGGGTCCAAGAGTGAATGGGTTGGCCGGGTGGGACAATGGTTGGGGTCCCAGCTGCCAGTAGTTTGAGATTTGTGGTGCTTGATGGGATTGCGGAAACAGATGGGATGGTGGGGCTTGAGTTATATGAGGTGGTGCGTAGAGGGCTGGCTGAGCCAGATAGGATGGTTGGGCTGGATCAAGCTGATAGGTAGAGGCTGGAGGTCAATTGTGATAGTGGGTGAATTGAGGCAATTGTACCTCATATGGGCGGAACACAGGCTGCGCTACTGGGTGGGCTGGGGGGACAGGGTTTGGCTGGATTGCCAGTCTGTAGTTGTTGTCTTTGAAGCTGTAGGTGGCTGGGTGGGCTGAGGGGACAGTAAGGGGCTGGGGGGCTTGGCCATATTGGTTGCTTGGGTAGCCATAGTTAGTTGCTAGGTGGCCTGATTGATTGATTGGAGCTGCAGGTTGGCCACGCACGTGTGAATCTCCATACGCAGAGGTTTGATTTTGACACATGTTGCCAAGTGGGGCGTGAGGGTGATGGTTGGGGTCAACCTCATAGAATCCGTATGGGCGTGGATATGGGCGTGGAGGCTGATTGCTTGAGGAGTTGTAATGACCGGTGTGAGACATCTTTTGCTGGTGATTTGGTGAATTGTGCGGAATCTGTTTGCATTTGAATGGGAGAGTTTGTCAGCACGTGTTACTATATTTACGGTGAAAAAAAATAGAAATAGGAAGAGATGTGTTTGGGATGGGCCACTTTTGGGGGGGATGGTGTGCGTCGGGGGCTTATACGGGGCCCTTTGAGCTGCCTGGGGGGTTTGAATGGCCCCTTTGAATGTTTTATTGCCCCTTTGGAGCATCAAAGTGGGCCTGTGGGCCCACTGGAGGTGATGGGCAGAGGCGGGCCCCTTCTTATGGCCATTGGGCCCTGTCTTTGGGCCAGTTGAGTCTTGGAGCCCTGGGCCTGTGGGCTTTTTTTCTCCCACAAAATTAAACCCCAAAAAATCCCTTTTTTTTGGTTTTTTTTGGGGGTTTTTTTCTCATTTTGTATTCTCATTTTTTGTTTATTTTTTTGTTTTTTTTTGTTTTTTTTGTTTTTTTTTTTTATGTTTTTTTTGATTTTATTCTTCTTTTCTTTTTTTTTCTTTTTTTTTTATATTTTTATTTATTTATTTTTATTTATTTTTATTTTTTTCCGATTTTCAGACTCACCGTTTTTTTTGATCGAATCGGTGAGTGGTGGGCGGTGTTTGTTGTGGTTCTGGTTGAAAAAACCAGGACCATAAGCGAGCCCCAGTCCGGAAACAGACTTGGGCTCGCTCACGTAATCGAATGGGCCCTCCCATTTGATTACGTGAGCGGGGGATGTGTATATCCCATACACATAATACATGTATGTGTTATGTGTATGGGATATACAAATCCCCCGCTCACGTAATCGAATGGGAGGGCCCATTCAATTACGTGAGCGTGTGGGACCCGCACGCCAATTGTTTGGCGTGCGGGGCCTACACACCAATTTTTTTTGGCGTGGTAGACCCTACACGCCAAAAAAAAAAGGCGTGTAGGCCCCGCACGCCAAAAAAAATTGGCGTGCGGGTTGGCGTTGGCGTTGTGGAACTACTCTAAGGCCAGAATAGAGCTTGGAAGGGATATGTATAACTACACTAGTACTAATGTAAGTTAAGACAAAGGTGCTGATATAAGAGCTGCCTTCCTGACTAATGCTGATGGGGAAGAGTGTAACACTAAGAATAAAATAAAAGGTGTGACTTTTCTATTTTAATCTTAGACTGACTAGTACTTATAAGCTGACTACTATTACCTCTGAGGTATGGGGAGTTGAGGAGAAGTTGAGAGGGAAAATAGTTGTGTAAAAGGGTTTTAAATGGCAAGGATATCTAAAATGTCCAGGTAAGAAGTGTCTTTGATGAAATTGAATCTAATGTTTGGGGTAAAAGGTCATACAGGTTGTATGGGGTAGTAATTGCATGGTGGTAATACTACAACATAGTGGAGTATATATGTGGAAAGGGCCCTTCAAGAGGGGAACAAATGATGAGCACAGTATTACAAGATATGATGGTGAGCAATGACCATAATAGTAATAGTGATGAGCAAAAGACTACAAGTGTAATAGTGAAGTGAATGTATGTAGCAATAATGAGCATTTGATGTAGATTATGTAAGATGTTTTATTTACTGAAATAATAATGACTTGGATGATGTAAGCCATACGGAAAAAGAAAAGAAAAGAATGTACCTATGAAAACTATGAAGGCTAATATCTTCTGATCCAAAAGGAAATCAAGGGTGGTTTGAGTGAGTGACTAGGGGTAAAATAAGGTGTAGAATCTGAATCTAGAATAATATTTATGGATATATGGATGGAATGTAAGATGTAGAAAGAATGATGTGAGAAGGAACAGGATTACCACAGCGTGCGCGCTTGGCGTGCGTTTATCAACGCCCTAAATTCCTTTGCAATTCATTTCAACCACCTTGGAATATATCCAGTGATTCATTGAGAGTGAGAATTGTTTTCACTTAGTGATTGAGTGATTATCTCTCCATCTCACCCATCTCAACTTGAATTAATTCTAAGCAGAATAAGTCTCTTTCATTTGTCTCACTATCAATCAACTCAACTAAATTTGATTTGTCTCACTCTCAATTGACTAACTTGTGTGAATTTAAATTTTATTTCTTAATGTTCAAGAGAGTCAGCAAAAATCCAACAAAGAGAGAGATAAAAGACAAAAAATAGAGATAATAAAATGTAAAGAGAAGACAACAAAAACAATAAAAATAAACAGAATGGAAAGGAAAGGAGATACAGAGAATGGAAAGGAAACAGGTGGAAGGCAGAGGGAAGGGAGGGAAAAAATAAGGGAGGGAAACGTTTTCTGCTTCAATCAGTATATCCAGATTCATGGAATAGGCCTCTCATCAGATGTGGGGTTGTCAGCTTGCTACTAGTTCAGAGACAACCTGGCTAGAACAATAATAGTAATAAATAATTATTAAAAAATTAATAGGAAAGAGACATTATTACACAGGGAATAATGCACCATAAACTATAATATAACATAGGGGAAAGATCACATTTTAGAATATAAACATTATTACATAGTAATAATGTAATAGACAAATATAATAAATAAATTATTAATAAAATAAGTAATAAATCATTAACCTTTGGGATAAGTGAAGGGATTATTTCATATTCTGAAAGAGAATGTAAAATAACGTAGGGTACCTCAGCCAAAGAATCCTAGAAAACTTACTCCTTCTAATAATAAAATTAACTTAAAGAATACTCCTACTAAGCGCTAAAAATTCTTACTAGGTATAAAAATATGTAATATGAGAGTATTCTAGTAAGTAGAAGTCCTTAAAGTGTGGGATAATTACTTAAATAAACTATGTAATTATCCGTTAAACGCATAAATAAAATATGAAATATGTCAGCCTCCCTGATGCCAAGGACAAGTCCTTCTAGCTACAGGTGGTGCAAGAATGAATGGAAAAGAGTGGTAAACTCTGTTTAAGGTAAAAGAGTTACAATTCCCAAATAACATGGGGGAATTGTGACGTAAAATTTAGAGAAAAAGGTGGTAATAACTATATTAAATAAATTTATTATAATTAAAACCAGAGGGGCCTGATAAATCAGGGGTGGTTTAGATCCCTCTAAGGTATCTTACAAATAAATTTCAGAGGATTTAGGTACCTGGAACACTGGGGCCTTCTGGAAAAGGGGTTGGTTAATCCCAGGAAAGGACAGTGGAGAATATCTTCAAGAAAAGGGTTATTACTTACTAGTAATAAACCTTGAGGGATCTTGGGGATGTTCTGGGTGAAACTGGACAGTTTGAAGCGCTTGGATGGATGGATGGTGGAGCTGGGTGGTCACTGTGAAGTTGTTGGGGAAGACAGGGCTAAAGAATAACTACTAAGAAAGCTTACCAGACTGTGTTATAAAGATATATATCTAATAAGAAGTGGCTAAGGTTGTTAGTGGTTATTGGGAAGCATGAGGAGCCTTCTTTGGGCGGTTGAAGAGCTCCTTAACGGGCGGTAATAAAGGCACGCCCAGCGCGCACGCCAACGCCAACCCGCACACCAATTTTTTGTGGCGTGCGGGGCCTACACGCCAATTTTTTTTGGCGTGTAGGGTCTACACGCCAAAATGAATTGGCGTGTGAGACCCGCACGCCAAAAATGGCGTGTGGTTCCCAAAAAAAAAAAATCGCTCACGTAATCAAATGGGCCCTCCCATTCGATTATGTGAGCGAGGGGGACCCGCATGCCAAACAATTGGCGTGTGGGCCCTGCACACCAATTGTTCAGCGTGCGCTCCCACACGCCAAACAATTGGCATGTGGGACCCGCACGCCAATTGCTTGGCGTGCGCTCCCACACGCCAATTTTTTGGCGTGCGGGTCCCCCCTTGCTCACATAATCAAATGGGAGGGCCCATTTGATTACGTGAGTGATGTTTTTTTTTTTTTCCCGTTGCTCACATAATTGAATGGGAGGGCCCATTTGATTATGTGAGGGAGCCCCCTCCTGGCTGACGTGGTTATACAACCTTGTCAGCCGGGACGACTTCCTCCCGGCACGAGGCTGTATAACCTTGTCAGCCGGGAGGACTTCCTCCCGGCTGACAAGGTTTTACAACCTTGTCAGCCAGGAGGAAGTCCTCCTGGTCGACAAGGTTGTATAACCTCGTCAGCTGGGAGGACTTCCTCCCGGCTGACGAGGTTATACAACCTCGCCCGCCGGGAGGACTTCCTCTTGGCTGACGAGGTTGTATAACTTTGTCAGCCAGGAGGGAGTCCTTCCGGCCGGCGAGGTTATACAACCTTCTTGGCCAGGAGGATGTCCTCCTGGCCGATGAGGTTGTATAACCTCGCCGGCCGGGAGGACTTCCTCCTGGCTGACAAGTTTATACAACCCCGTTGGCCGGGAGGACTTCCTCCTGGCTGACAAGGTTGTATAACCTCTTCAGCCAGGAGGAGTTCCTCCTGGCCGACAAGGTTGTATAGCCTCATCAGCCGGGAGGACTTCCTCCCGGCTGACGAGGTTATACAACCTTGTCAGCCAGGAGGAAGTCCTCCTGGCCGACGAGGTTGTATAGCCTCGCCGGCCGGGAGGACTTCCTCCTGGCCAACGAGGTTGTATAACCTTGTCAGCCAGGAGGAAGTCCTCCCGGCTGACAAGGCTATACAACCTTGTCGGCCAGGAGGACTTCCTCCTGGCTGACGAGGTTGTATAACCTCTTCAGCCGGGAGGGGGCTCGCTCACGTAATCAAATGGGCCCTCCCATTCTGTCAGCCTGGGTGTGGAACTAACCGTGGTTAAGGGTTGTAACTAAGGTAGGTTGATGATTAAAAGTGGTTTGGGTAAAGTTTAAGTCCTGTAAAAAAGGTACTTCCTCAATCAGTAATCTTGTCTGAGAGGCTTGCTCTAATTGCTCTAATTAGGCGCATCCAAATCAATACAAAGTATTAATAGGCATCCAAGGAGGTACTCACTTGGGTTCGTGGTTTCTACCTTATTGAAGGTGGGTTGTGGCCAATTCTTGAGGTAATAACAGTATTAAACTATAGATTATCCAGAATTGGGGGATTGTTGGAGAATGGGGAACTAAGCAAGGTAAATAACTCTAAGGTATGTACTGTGCTGGTGTGTTCTAAATATTCTCTGGGGGATAAACAACTGTTTACAGTCTGTTTATATATTGTAAGAGCTCCTCAAGGGGGAACTGTGAGCGCTTCCATGACCTGAGAGGTACTGTGGAACTTCAGGGGCAAGACAGATCCTTTTGGGAGGATCTGTTAATGTTTATGATGTGATTTCTACTAAGGCTGTGTTATGGGACACATCTTTGATCAGTAATCCTTAGTGTGATTGGATCACATCATGACATTTGTATTCAATGATCTGTTATTAATATTATTAGAGATAATATCTTATAATGATGTGATTTATTATTGGCACATCTTATAAGTATTAATTATCATAATATTAATAAGTTCTTTTATTAATAAGATATTAAGGTACATATCTTATACGTGAAATATTCCAATATTAAGGAATGTGGGCGTAATCAGAGGGAAAAGAGTGATATCTGTTACTCTGGATATTTCGTGACAGGGGGGCAAAGGCCTACAAGTTATGTATCTTGTATAACAGGAGTACATAGCTTAACCAGAATTATTCATGAGTGTATTAATGAATATATTATTAAAGTATTTATATTAATTAATGTAATTAATGTACTTTAATAATATTAATATTAATGTAATAATAATGAAGGTATAATAATAATAATAACTACAGAATATTAATTATTATTAAGGATAATAATTAATATTACGTGGAGTTATTTATAATAAATAATGATAATAAATAGTAATAATAATTAATAAGAATAGTAATTATTATTAGAGATAATAATTATTAATAATGTTTGCAGTTACGTGGTACATGTCAGGTACTGTGATATGTACTCAGTGGCTGACACTTCCTCCCTCTAAAAAAGGGTTGACTAAAAAAATTTTTAATGATTTATTTTGTCAACTCTGTATTGTCTCAGAATTCTTTCTGAATCAGGGATCTGATCAGCTGTAAGCCATTCATCCTCTTTGGATCCACTATATCTGACTAAGTACTGTTTGACATCTTCATTATTCTTTCTAATTTTTCTATGCTGTATAACTTTCTTCACTTTAATGAGTTGGTCTTTCTCTACTGGAGGTATCACAACTCTAATGTTATCTTTCCTTAGAGGAAATTTATCATCATTATTAGGAATAAATGGTTTGATTAGACTAACTGGGAATGTGGGGTGTTTCCCTTCTAATTCTCCAGTTAATATAACTTCTACAGCATTTGCTCCATGTAAAGCTTTAATTGTATAAGGTCCAACATAGGAGTCCCTGAGTTTCTTGGGTCCTGATAAATTAGTAAAATTAAATGTAGAAATAAGAACTTGATCTCCAACTTTAAATTGGTGAACCTTATGGGTTTTGTCCCATCTATTCTTATTATATTCAAAGGATTTCTTAATACATTCTGCTGCGTAATTTGCAGTTTTAGTCATCATTTGATGGAAATTAGTGGCATTGGGGTGAATTGTTACTGATTTAGAGAGAACTAATTCCTTGGGGAACCAAGGTATCCATCCTCTTTCTAATTCAAAAGGAGTAATGTCAGTACTACTGTGTTTACTGGAATTATAAGCAAATTCTAATGCTGGTAATAGTGAACACCAGTCATGTGAGTAATTATCTTTGTCTTTAAATTCTAGACCATAAGCACAATATCTTCTAATCATATCTTCCAAGGTTTGAATCATTCTTTCAGCTAATCCATCAGTCTGAGGATGATAAGCTGTAGAGAACTTCAATTGAGTGCCACATAAATCATATAAACCTTTCCAGAATTCAGATGTAAATTTTGGATCTCTGTCTGTAATAATATATCTAGGACATCCTACATCAGCTATAATCTTTTGCCAAAATAGCAGAGCTACATCAAATGCATTATTTTCCTTATGACATGGCAAGAATTTAGCTCTTTTAGAGAATCTGTCAACTACTACTAGTACAGAATTGTAGTTATTCATTCCAGCTGGAGGTAATCCTGTAACAAAATCCATATTAATTACAGACCATCTTTCTGTTGGTTCTTCAATTTCCTGTAGTAAACCATATCTTTTTCCCGTAGCTTTATTTGCTTTTTGACATCTTTCACAAGATTCACAATATTCCTTGGTTGCATTTCTATAATGGGGCCACCAAGCTATATGTTTAACTCTTTCTATAGTTCTGTCAAAGGAAAAATGTCCTGCTGTGATATTATCATGGCATTCTTTAAGAAAAAGATTAATATGTTCCTTTTTAGCCAGAACTACTACGCTAGTATGTTTGGTTCTATGATATATCAATCCATCCAGAAGTGAAAATCTGTTTTCATTAAAGGCAGTAGACCAAGGTTCTTCTAAAGAATTAATCAAGTCCAGGTTTTTATGTTTACTTTGTAGAATTTCTTTAAGAGTGGAGCAATTCTTGTCCAGGTTATAACTTTCACGTATTTCATCCCAAAATTCTTCCTTCATTTCAGTAACATGAAGTCCAAGAATGTCATAGGTTTCAGAAGGGTCATCATAAGCAGGATTATTTGCATCATTAATTAGTGGAAAAAGGCACATAATTTTTGCCGCTATTTCTCCATCCCAAGCAGGATTTTCTGGTAGATTGTCTAAAGACCATCTACTGAGACCATCAGCATTTTTATGTATATTTCCAGCTCTGTGGACAATAGTCATACTGCCTCTCCATTCTTGGATTGCAATTTGCCATCTTAACATATGTCTGTTGGGAGTTTTCATACTGAGTAAACTTTTGAGTGCACTACAATCAGTAATAACTTCAAAATCACAACCATCCAAGTAGTAATATAATTTGTCTAAAGCCCATACTAGACATAAGCATTCTAGTTGGCTAGCACCATATTTCTTCTCACTGTCCTTAAGTGTGCGTGAAATATAACATATCACTCCTTCTTTGGGAATGTCCTGTAAATCTTGTACTTGATGTAAAGCAGCTCCAAGTCCTTCCATGCTTGCATCTACATATAATTTGTAAGGCTTGTGAGGGTCAGGCATTAATAATATAGGGGCAGATGTTAACATTTCTCTGATTTTATTAAAGGCATCTACTCTGGGGGACGTCATCTCATATGCAGTGTTTGGACTAGTAATTTGGTACAGGGGCCCAGTAATTTTAGCAAAGTCTTTAATGTGTTGCCTGTAATAACTAGCAAAACCTAAAAATGATTGTAATTCCTTGACATTAGTTGGCATGGGCTTAAGCAATACTGCAGCCACTTTATTCATGTCAATAGCAATACTAAGTCCAGAAACTATATGTCCAAGTGCTTTTAATTCCTTAAAACCAAATTGACATTTGCTCATGGATATTTTCATATTCATTTTTGTAACTCTGTCTAAAACTATTGAAAGTTTTTCCAAATGTTCTTTCCAGTCTTGACTAAAAATAATGATGTCATCAATGTAGATAATAAGCCAGCCTTCACGTAATTCTTTGTGGAATTCTATGTCCATCATTCTTTGGAAGTGAGAGGGGGCATTCTTAATTCCAAAAGGCATTCTTTGGTACTCATAAATTCCCATATGTAATATTATTCTCATCAAATATCTACTGTCTTCGTGGATTACATTCTGATGGAAACCTTTGAGTACATCCATACAAGTTATGAATTTAGCATCCTTTAGCTGAGTCAGTGCTTCACTGATCTTGGGCATGGGGTATCTATCAGGTATGGTATAGTTATTAAGACCTCTAAAGTCTCCAACCATTCTTGATTTTCCATTATGCCAAGCAATAATAACTGGGGTAGTAACTTCTACATTTTCATTTGCTCCCACTTTGCGTAAGACATTCATTCTTACTAATTCAGTAACATGCTGCTGTAAAGCTTCTCTACTTCTGGGGGAAGCAGGATAAGCAGCTTTCCTTAAAGCAGGAGGATAAGGTCTAGTAGTATTAAGATTAATTCTTACTTCATGTCCTCTAATGCTTCCAAAGGGTTCATCAGCAGTGGCAAATGCAAGTTTCTTTTTATGTAGCAAGTTCTTTAGTTCCTTTAATTGCTCATTATCTAAATTCTCAGCAATCTTTGCTTCTAATATTGTATTATCAAAGTTAGAATTATTGATAGAATTACATTCAAGTTGTTCCAGGTTCATTTTGTCACTTATTCCAAGTTCAAACTTGTTCATAATGTCACCATTGAAGGTAAAATATCTTCCATTAGAATTTATCACATCTATTCCATAATTAATGATATAATCATTTCCTAAAATGATATATTTCATTTTAAAATCTTCCATAACTATTAATTCAGCGGTAATCTGAATACTTTGTTTGTTATGAGGGAATATAATATCTAATTTGATAATACCTAGTGGTTTCAATTTACTGTTACAGCTGTAGAATTTCTCAGAATTAATGGGGATTAATTCTTTCTTCCATTGAGGCAATATCTTATCTAATAAATTGGGACCAATAATAGAGCAGAAGGCTCCTCCATCAATTAAACATTTAAGTTTAAACTTGTTACATATTATATTAGTGATATTAGTACCACCAGTCTTATGTATTTTTCCAGAATGCATCTCATTTGACAAGTGTAATTTCTTAATGTTTACAGGTCTGAATTTATCTTCCATTTTAGAAATATTAGATATGATCAATTCATCTTGTAAAACAATGGCATGAGTACTGTGAATATCTGAGTCAGAATCAATGGAATCAGAATCAGAATCATCTGGTAAAGATTCTATACTAGATTGGGAATCATCATTAATGGGGACCAAGTTATCATCAATGTTTTCAATGCAGTGTACTTTCTTACTAGATTTCTTATTGGGACATTTATTGGATCTATGTCCTTTCTTTCCACATTCAAAACACGTAATTTCTTTCTCAGAAGTGTCTTTGGTTTCCTTCTGGTCTGATTTCTTGGAATCTTTATAATTATCTCTTTTGACAGATTTATATTTTTCTTTCTTGTCCTTTCTTTTAACATTGACAAGACTTTCCAGTTGATTGATGAATTCAGTTAAATCACTGTCACTTTGTAGAACTCTACGCATCATGTACTCAGTATTATGATCTAATTGTCCAAGTAATTTATCATTAATAGAGGCATTGTCTACATCTCTTTCAATGGCTTTAATTCTGTTCACTTGTTGTGTAACCCAATCAGATGGTTCTACATCACTTAGTATGTCAAATCTGCTTCTTCTGAAGTTGGTTTTCACTTTTCTCTTCCATTCAGGAGTGCTAAATTTATTAATGATTTCTTTTTTCCAGAATAACCAATTTTTATTGCCAGGTACTTCTTTTTTCCTAGAATTATACCATGAATTTGCAACTCCAGTGAGAATTGAATTCAATTTTGAGCATATAATCTGATCAGGGGCATTAGTATCTTCTTTCAAGTTATCAATCCAATCAATAAATTTAAAGTGGTCATATTCTCCCACTCCAGAAAAGGTTAGCCACTCATTAGTCTTTGGCAGACCTGCTAATACTAATTTGTGGATGGTCTTGTCTTCATCCAAACTATTAATGGTGGATGTGGCCACTCTAATTTGTTGAGTATTGAGAGTTTGCGTAGTGGTTTGATCTCTGCTTGGTTCAACTTGGGTATTCTGTAAAGGTGAAGGGGTTAAATTGGCCAATTGAGTTGTAATGACTGGAGGAATAGATTGACTGTCATCTCCAATGTCATTAATAGTATCATGTCTGCTTCTTGGTTGGGCATCTCTAGTCAGGAGTTCTTCCAACTTGTGCATGATATCTGAGTTGTTTTTGGTCATTTCTGACGTAACACTTGTGAACTGTTTCTCAATTCTGTTCACTACATCTTCAAAGGTTCTAAATTGAGAATTTACTTTATTAGTAGTATCTGATTGTAAATTCTGAATCTTCAATTCCAATTGTGCCACTTTCTGGACAAGATCTTGGTTGGAATTACTTTGTTCTTCAACCCAGTCATCAATTCTGGTCATAGAATTAGACAGTTGTTTACTAAATGTTTTACAATGATCCTCTAGTTCCACATGAAACATATCAATTTTTGTATCCATTTCAGTCAACCTCTGTTGAATAAGATATAATGTACTATCTTCTGAGTTCACCTGCTCATCTGTAGCTCTCATAATTTTACGGCATAATTCTTGTAAGTCATTGGATAGAGCTTTGTTACTATTGTTCATAGCATTTACTCCATGTTGGAATGTGGTAATTTGTTGATGTTGTTCAGGAGTACAAGTAGACTTATTGGAGTCATTAATTATTACACATGGGGAACTTTGTGTTCTAATTTTCTGACTAGAGGATGGGGAAGTGTTACAATTTATGGGGCTTCTTCCATCTGGCGCTCTTGACGGGCTATTTTGCCTTGCTCCAGATGTTGATAAGTCCCTTGGAGGGATCTCCCTAGGCGTACCATCTCTGAATAGATCTGGTTTCTCCATTGGGTATTCTTCCCTGTGTTCCTGGGATGTCTGGAATTGACATTTCTGCCCTTGGGACCACGGGGATTTTGGGTTCTTATTGGAGTGTTGGAAGGATTGGGGGGAGAGAAAAGGATTCCTGGAGATAAATGAAGAGGATTCCAATCCTTGGTGCGGTAGAGGGTTGCTGGTAGCCCTTTGAGGCTGACCATATGACGGAAATCCTCCTGGCAGTAATTTAGATGGGCTTTCACTGCATTGAAGCTGCTCCTGTTCTTCACATCCTTTAACCAATATTTGTTCTCCTTCATCCTGTAATAAAACCTTTCGAATTTTTCCTCTGCTGTTACTAGAAGCAGAAGAAATTGACTGAGTATCAGTTTTCTTACTTCTATAAATGATTTTATTTAAAGATTCTTGTTTGCCAGGGGGCAAAACTGACGCTGGTGGAAATCCAAGTCTTGGCTCTGGCTCCCTGGTGCGGCCATTGTAACCTCTATTTCTAAGGGAAGGAGGAGTCATGGTAAAAATGCGTAAAAAGTTGTTAGTAGGAGATTTTTATAAGGAAAATTTGTTTAAAATTTAATTCACCAGATGACTTGTCTGATGGAGTAACAGAGGTTTCTCTGTTAGTGGTAATCTCAGAGGTTTCTCTGATGTCACGGGCTGTAGTGGTCTTGTCAGACACTTTCAAAATGTCCAATTCAGGGGTAAGCTGGTCTACGTTGGTGGACACTAAAAACAAAAGAAAATTAGTAAAAATGTGTTATATTTTTACTTATTTAAAGATGTTTGCTTACTCTTCAGAATTTTTCTTTGAAGAGGGCTTAAAGGTTTGTTGTTTTATGGAGAAAAGAGATATAAGGTAATGTGAATTTGTTACTTTTATTGAGAGTAATAGTAGTGTTACTATGATTTTTATGCGGTGAAATCAAGTGGCTTGTTGTGAGTGTGACAAGACTTGAAAAGAGGCTGTTTTTATGTCTAAATTTCCAGGTGGAAATGACAAAAATTGAGCTAAATTTTAGTAAGATGTGCCTGAGAGGGGATTAGTCTTCCTTTCAGGTTGAGAGAGTGGATGTAAACTGATCAAATTGATCTGTTTGACAGTGAAATTTGTTATTTTTAATTGTTTTTATGTGTTCAAATCACGGAGAGACTTGACGTGATTTGTGAGATGTCCTTGAAAGGGTATTATTCTTCCTTTCAGGGGGAGAAAAATAGATGTAAACTGATCAATTGATCTGTTTTATAGTTGATTTTAATTAGTTTATACTAATTTTATTTTTATTTTGGATAAATCACGGAGAGACTCAACGTGATTTGTGAGATATTCCTGAAAGGGGATTAGTCTTCCTTTCAGGGTGAGAGATAATGTGTAAATATGATCAGAAATGATCTAATTTACTTTTAATTAGTTAAATGTACCTTCTTTTACTATGTATAAATCACGGAGTTACTCTTAAACGTGATTTGTGAGGTGGAAAAAGTCTCGACGGGGCTAATACACAATGTTCTCGATGTGTAATAATGGAATAGATCAGACAGTTGTATTCTGCTGATTTTTCCCGTTATTTTGATGTACTCAGCACCTTGATAGCTCAAGTATTGAGTGAGAAAGTCTAACGTCGACGATTCTTATGATCGGATATAAGGGTCTTATCCGTGTATTACAGTGTAGAATGTATGCTGGAACTTCCAGAAGTGCGTCAGCGCACGTATGTATACTGTAGATCCTGGAATATCCGGGGAATACAGTATGTAACACGTGATCAGGCTAGAAGATCAATCTTCCGATCACTTATATACTATGTAGTATACACCCGGTATGTACTACGGTGTGTATTACCACTTATATGCGGTAACTATGGGTATTACCACTATGTAATTCGTGATCGAGGAGGATTTTTAGGGATTAGATGACTAGTGCCGTGGGAATGGAGGCTCTAGAGAGTAAGGGAACGAGATTTTAGTAGTGTAAATCGACTACTGCGGTTCGAATGGTCTACTCAGAATGTCTCTATGAGTAGTGGATCTACTAGAACGTAGAATTTTGAAGAGATTTTATTATAAAAAAGGCGCTTTTTTCTTGTTTTTGATCAATATCTTCAGCCAGATATTGGATTTTAATTTTTTATATGTTTTTTAGTTTATAATTTCGAGTTTTTCTCAATTTTTTGTAGGGTTTTTTATTTTTCTTAGACTCAAATTTGGGTAGTAGACTCTGTTTTTATTGCAATTTTATAATTTTTTAGAGATAAGAATTATAGAAAAAAAAAAACAAGCGGTATTTTTATGATTTATTTTTTCTGTAGTTGAATGCAGTCAATCTAGGATCTTTATTTCTTCTACTGTTTCTAAGTAGATGTCTAGGGACTGCTGGGGGGTCACAATCAAAAAAGGGCGGAACAGACACGTAAGTATTGTTAGAGGAAATTATATCACAAAATATGTCATTAAAGGGTGGATCCCTTTCTTCTAAAGCTGATTTAAGTTCTTTTCTGACAATTTTTGTGTGCTCTTCCTTAGTCAACACGTCAGATTCTTCAGTATTAATTAAAGTGCCGTCAGGGGAATAAATGTTGGTGAGTCTAAGTTGTTTTATTTTTGTCCAGGTACAGTTATAGAATTGGTCTTCTCCTTCTATAACTTCAGTTTTGATAACCAGTTGTGACGTGGTAATATTGTCAGGGTTGTCCAATTGGTAATGTCTTTGTTGGAATAGGTTTGAGTTCTTCTTAAAGTCACAAATGATCTCTGGCATCTATTAAAGGGCCATTTTCACGAAAAATAAAAAGGTAAGGAGGTGTTAGTGATGATTTTTTAAGGGTAAGAGGGTGAAAAAATCACGGATAAATAAAGGCCAGACCCCCAATTGTCAGCCTGGGTGTGGAACTAACCGTGGTTAAGGGTTGTAACTAAGGTAGGTTGATGATTAAAAGTGGTTTGGGTAAAGTTTAAGTCCTGTAAAAAAGGTACTTCCTCAATCAGTAATCTTGTCTGAGAGGCTTGCTCTAATTGCTCTAATTAGGCGCATCCAAATCAATACAAAGTATTAATAGGCATCCAAGGAGGTACTCACTTGGGTTCGTGGTTTCTACCTTATTGAAGGTAGGTTGTGGCCAATTCTTGAGGTAATAACAGTATTAAACTATAGATTATCCAGAATTGGGGGATTGTTGGAGAATGGGGAACTAAGCAAGGTAAATAACTCTAAGGTATGTACTGTGCTGGTGTGTTCTAAATATTCTCTGAGGGATAAACAACTGTTTACAGTCTGTTTATATATTGTAAGAGCTCCTCAAGGGGGAACTGTGAGCGCTTCCATGACCTGAGAGGTACTGTGGAACTTCAGGGGCAAGACAGATCCTTTTGGGAGGATCTGTTAATGTTTATGATGTGATTTCTACTAAGGCTGTGTTATGGGACACATCTTTGATCAGTAATCCTTAGTGTGATTGGATCACATCATGACATTTGTATTCAATGATCTGTTATTAATATTATTAGAGATAATATCTTATAATGATGTCATTTATTATTGGCACATCTTATAAGTATTAATTATCATAATATTAATAAGTTCTTTTATTAATAAGATATTAAGGTACATATCTTATACGTGAAATATTCCAATATTAAGGAATGTGGGCGTAATCAGAGGGAAAAGAGTGATATCTGTTACTCTG
The DNA here is from genome assembly GCA_007896445.1 of Puccinia hordei. Taxonomy (NCBI): domain Eukaryota; kingdom Fungi; phylum Basidiomycota; class Pucciniomycetes; order Pucciniales; family Pucciniaceae; genus Puccinia; species Puccinia hordei. The sequence goes on from RDRW01000455.1 coordinate 242,847, forward strand.
GATATTTCACGTGACAGGGGGGCAAAGGCCTACAAGTTATGTATCTTGTATAACAGGAGTACATAGCTTAACCAGTATTATTCATGAGTTTATTAATGAATATATTATTAAAGTATTTATATTAATTAATGTAATTAATGTACTTTAATAATATTAATATTAATGTAATAATAATGAAGGTATAATATTAATAATAACTACAGAATATTAATTATTATTAAGGATAATAATTAATATTACGTGGAGTTATTTATAATAAATAATGATAATAAATAGTAATAATAATTAATAAGAATAGTAATTATTATTAGAGATAATAATTATTAATAATGTTTGCAGTTACGTGGTACATGTCAGGTACTGTGATATGTACTCAGTGGCTGACACATTCGATTATGTGAGCGAGGGGGGACCCGCACGCCAAACAATTGGCGTGCGCGGCCCACACGCCAAAAAACAAATGGCGTGCGGGGCCCACACGCCAAAAAGAAATGGCGTGTGGGAACCACACGCCATTTTTGGCGTGTGGGTCTCACACGCCCTTTTTTTTTGGCGTGTAGGCCCAGCACGCCAAAAACAATTGGCGTGCGGGTTCGCGTTGGTGTGCGCCGTTGGCGTGCGTTTATCAACGCTTGTCCTTAAATAGTCTTGAGTTCCCTCTGGGGACCCTGTAGGTATTATTGGCCAACTTGTGGGATCTTTAGACCAAATTTTGGCCATTTTTGCTTTCTTGGTGACGCTTCAGCAGCCCCTGCTTTGAATACACGTCACCAATTGATTTTATTATGATATTTAATTCATTATTTATTCATTCATGTTGATGTACAGTCTGTAGTACATTAGTACTATTTGTTGTGGATTTAATACTAGTGGCTTGTTAGTATTTATAATAAGCCACAGTATTGTACTGTTTTTGTTTACTCAATATGTTTTGTATAAATAAATAATACCATTCAATATATTTAATTATTTAGTCCCCAGTAATCTTCATTACATATGTAACATGTGTAATGAGGTCACTGGGGCGTGTTTTTGCTGATTTGGGTGTACCTGAGTGACTGTGGAGTCCGCGTGCCAAGGTGAGAGCCTGTAAGGGGCTTGATGCTTGCGCCGGGGCTTATATCCCAACTTTTGTGCGGGCTTTCAGTCACGCGTCCCAACTTTTGTGCGGGCTTTCAGTCACGCGTGTTGCACTTCAGGTTATGCGGACTGCGGTACGCGGGGTTTGAGTAAAACACGGTGTATTTACACTATCTCCCCCAATTTACACAACACCTCATTTCCGTGAATGGAAATGGGGCTTAAGCATATGTGTATGTATATATAAGCATAAAATAATGCAAGTGCCATTTTTATTAAAAGGTACTTGCTAGTTCTTATTAGTTAATTTACATAGTGAAGGAGTGAGAATGAGGGGTACCTGACAGTGAGGTACCCTAGGTTAATTTTAGTGTAGATTCAGAATATCAAATAATATTCCAACTATTATTTGATATTCTATGTATTTTATAATAATTTTTGTAGAAAACTTGTGACAGGTTGCTCTGTCATAGTAGCAAGCTGACATTCCCTACCACCATGATATGCCTCCTGAAAAAAGTAAGTTTCTACCAAAAGATAAGCTTATTTAAGAAAAAATTTCAAGAGGACCTCTTGGATGCCCTATAATTTCTCAGATGTATTGCTCCATCTGGGATATTATTTTCGGGTAACCACTACTGTGATATGTACTCAGTGGCTGACACTTATCCTTGAAATACAACCAGTAGTGCCCCCCAAACCTTGTGTCCTGTTGTGACTTTAAAGACCCAGGCTCAAAGTTTCACCAACCTGCCTAAAGTGGACTGTTGACCTGGGTAAGTTTGACAAAAAGAAATCGATTGAAATTGACTTCAAGGGCACATCCATCTCTTCAATGAATATTTTTCAGAATCTCCAACTTACCCAGACAAGCTCTTTTGTTGCTGATTCCGCATGCAAAGGAGTTTGTGGGGGATGATAAACTCACTCCCCGGTGTGGTGATCCATTCCACTTCATTACCATATTGTCAATGACTATTAATCACTTATAAATCCCAAATACTTACATATATACACATATAAATCCTAAACGTTACATATGTTCACTATTATCATTTCATAATCAGATTCTACACCCCATTTTAACCCTAGTCACTCACTACAACTACCCCCAAATTCCTCATAGTTCAAGAGTTACAGGTAAACTCAGAATAATACAGCAAGTTATAGTATAAGGTATAGAGTAAAATAAGTATATATTATAAGTAGATATATTTCACAACCAAGATACATAATACATAATACATATTATATACTACATAACATCTTACATCATATACATACACTCTACCTTTCCACTACGCATCTGTCACTGTCATGACCATTTCATATGTGTCACTGTCTTCTACTCATCTGTCATATTTTCCTTTCCCACCAGCTACATGTCATAGCCTGGTTGTTTCCTTTCTCCAGCCTGATGGCTCATCTTCTCTCTCAGATATATAAGGACACCTGTCCTCCCTCTTGTTCCCTTATGGACTCCCTAGCTTACTAAATTACCCCTACATATACCAATATTACAGATCCCATAAGTTAGTATACATACTTAGTAGAGTTACCATCACCCTTATAAAATATGTAAATATAAATACCAGCTTAAAACTCAATATAAGAAGATTGCCCCCTCTCTTGCTTGAACCATCTTGACTCCAGAGCTATAACAAACCCTTGCCTCACATTAAAATTATATTACATATACTTTACACAACTCATCCCCCCCTTTTATCCATTCCTCTCACCTGGTGTGTGTAGTAAGTAAGTTCATCAGTACTAGTCTTCTAAGAATAGATAGAAATTAGCCACACCTTTATTTTATTCTTAGTGTTACCCTCATTCCCCCTCAGCATTAGTCAGGAAGGCAGCTCTTATATTAGCACCTTTGTCATAGCCTGCATTAGTACTAGTGTAGTTATACATTTCCCTTCCAAGCTCTATTCTGTCCCTTGAGTAGTTCCACACCGGGAGCACGCCCATGCCCAATGCACTCCCTTAAAGAAAAAGGTGTGCAGCCCACACACCTTTTTTGTATTGGCGTGCGGGCTGCACAACCACTTTTGGGGGTCAGCACGGCTACAGGCATGCAACATCAACCCAAAAAAAGTGCGTGTGGTTGCACGCCCTATTCAAAAAAGGGTGTGCGACCTGCACGCCCTTTTGATGTGTGCTGACGGCATAGTCCCCACTTGTTGGGACTGTGCTGTCAGCAGCCGCACGGCTTGACCGGGGGGGATCCCTCTGGCCAAAGAGGTTATACAAACTCTTTGACTGGAGGTATTCCCCTCATAGGTTGTATAGCCCCTTCAACCAGAGGGCATCCCTCCGGTTGAGGAGGTTATACAGCCTCCTCAACTGGGGGGGATCCTTCCGGCTGAGGAGGTTGTTGTTGTTGGTGGGGTATTGATGGTAAGTATTTATTTATTTATTTTTAATGTATTTATATGTATTCATAATGTATAATATATAATATATAATAAGGTGGATTTGATATGTGTGTATGTGTGTATATGAGTGAGTGGATAAGATGAGATGATGGAATGAATGAGAGATACAAATGGGGGAAAAGAAACTAGTATTTATAATAAATTAATGCTGAGCAAATAGCCAAGCAGCAGACATTCTGAATGGGAAAGCTCCAAGGGCTTTTCATTTAAAGAAAGTAATTATAGTTTGCTTCTTTTTACAGGAATGCTCCAGTCCTCTGGTGCATTACTTCTTTTACTGCTTTCTGATACACCATGCTCAGCGGGTGTGGCAGCAGTCCCATCAATGCTGATACCATTGCTGCTTGTATTCCCTTCTACAGGGATTACACCTTCAACAGTTGTATGACCTCCTAGACCGGAGGGATCCCTCCTGTCAAAGGTGTTATACAACCTCTTTGACTGGAGGGATTCCCCTCCGTTTGAAGAGGTTGTATAACCCCTTCGACCAGCGCGATTCCCTCCCGTCAAGGAGGTCCTACAACCTCCTTGACCGGGGGGGATCCCTTCAGTCAAGGAGATTACACAACATCCTTGGCCGGAGGGATCCCCCCTGGTCAAGAAGGTCATACAACCTCCTTGGCCGGAGGGATCCTCCCTGGTTGAGGAGGTTGTATAACCTCCTCATTCCCTCCGGTCAAAGGGGTTATACAGCCTTGTTGACTGGAGGGGAAACCCTCCAGTCAAAGAGGTTGTATAACATCTTTGACCGGAGGGATTCCCTCTGGTCTAGGAGGTCATACAACCTCCTTGGCCGGAGGGATCCCCCCCAGTAGAGGAGGCTGTGTGACCTCCTTGACTGGAGGGATTCCCTCCAGTCAAGGAGGTTACACAACCTCCTCGGCCGGAGAGATCCCCCTCGGTCAAGGAGGTTGTATGACCTCCTCGACCGGAGGGATTCCCTCCAGTCGAGGAGGTTACACACCCTCCTTGGCCGGAGGGATCCCCCCCCCCGCCACAGAGGTTGTATGACCTCCTTGACCAGAGGGAATCCCTCCGGTCAAAGGGGCTATACAACCTCTTTGACCAGAGGGGAATCCCTCCAGTCAAAGAGGTTGTATAACCTCTTTGACCAGAGGGATCCCTCCGTTCAAGTAGGTCATACAACCTCCTAGACCGGGGGGGATCACTCCTGCGGAGGGGGTTGTATACCTCCATGGCAGGGTGTGCAAACCGCACACCCTGGGTTGAACAGGGTGTGCGTCTGCACACCCTGGTTTGAATAGGGCGTGCGGCTGCACACACATCCTTGGGGATGTTGCACGCCTGTAGATGGGCGTGCGAACTGCACACCTGTAGATGGGCGTGCAAACTGCACGCCCATCTACAGGTGTGCCCAAGCCCAAAACAGGGCGTGCAGCATGCACGCCCGTCAAAAAAAGGGTGTGCGGGCTGCACACCCTTTTTTTGATGGGTGTGCCCTGTGCATGGGCGTGCGGCCAGGGCTGTGGATTTATCAATCCCTGGAGTTTGTTCCTGACAATTTTTGATGCCATGGCTGACAAGGATGAATACTTTGTCCAGAAAAGGGACACTGCAAGACGACTTGGCTTTTCTTGTTTACAAAAAGCCACGGCAGCAATAAGAATCCTAGCCTATGGATACAGTCCTGATTCATTTTATGAGTATCTTTGTATTTGTAGGTTATGTTTATGATTTTTCCCATTGCTTTTTATTTCAACTGACTTGAATATTTGTTTAAAAAGGTGAAACAAAAACACTTGAAACACTCAAGCGTTTCTGTGCGGCTGACATTAACATCTATCCAGAGGAGTACCTACAAAGTCCCAACAAGAGCAATGTTTCCAGGATTCTTTCTGTTTCCAAAGAGAGAAGCTTCCCAGGTATGATGAGATCTCTTGATTGTATGCATTGGAGGTGGAAAAATTGCCCCGTTGCAGATCATGGGCAATACACTGGTAAAGAAAAGGAGCCAAAAATCATCCTTGAAGAAGTGGCCACCCATGACTTATGGATATGGCATGCCTTCTTTGGACTCCCTGGCACACTTAAAAACATCAGTTTCCTCAATTTTTCACCAGTTGTCCAAAAATTACAAGATGGTGTTGGTCCCTCCATCTGCTATACTGTAAACCAACAAAAATACAAGCTTGGCTATTACCTATCCGACGGGATAAACCCAAAATACGCAACATTACTCCAAAAAATCTTGGCACCCCAAGGCAAAAAGAACGAGCATTATACAAGGCTTACAGGAAGTATGTTGAACGTGCCTTTGGCGTCTTACAAGCTCGCAATGAAATGATCAAATTTCCTGGGTGATTTTGGAAGCATTTGGACCTGACTCTCATCATGAAGACAGTCATCATCCTTCATAATATGACAATTGAGGATGAGAAAGGGACCCAATACAAAGCCAACTTTGAATACCATCAAATCCCTTGTACCAAAGCCTCAATATCAAGAGACAACTTGCCCAACAGTGATTTTGAAGCTATTCTTTTGCGCTCAAAGTATCTGTGACATTCAAGGGCACAAGAGATCAAAAAACAATTTGATGAAACAATTATGGAAGAAACTAGGTGCACAAGAGACCTAAGTATCACATGTTTTTCTCTGACAGAGACCTGTGGCTGATGCACTAATGAAATTCTGAATTTCATAGTCAAGTATTTATTTGATTGCTTGATAACAGAAATGAAAATGCCAAAAAAAATACATCTTATTTACTACAACTACTTGCGTCTTTATCCAAGACTGTGCATTTTTTTTTGCCAATAGATCTTGGACTCTTCATCCACCCCACTGAGATCCATCAACATTATTTGATCCTCTGCTGCAGAATCCATAGCTGATTTGACTGAACGCATGTGTTATTTTGAAATTTGAATGAGTTCTTCCTGTGCCTTGATGACCATTGCAAAAAGATCTTCTTCTTCGCGTTTCCTCTTTGATCCTTTTTGGCCTTGAGGTTGGGTATTTCTTCCAAGGACACTTTGATTGGTAATCTGATCATCTGCATCATCTTGGCTCTGGGTTTGGGGACTCACTGGTTCAGAGAAATCATTTGGTGGAGTAATGCTTGGCTCAAAAGGCAATTTGGATGATCTTGAGGCTGGAGTTTTGAGTTGAAAAGCAGCCAAAGAAGTCAATTTTTTCATTTTAAGTTTGGCTTCTTGCTGGGTGGCCCGCCATTTTGGTGTATCTTTCAAGATCCCCCAGCAATGATTGAGATTGAACGCGGCTTCATGTGTTGCTTTGTAAAGTTCTTTGGCCTCTTCCAGCTGACCAACCAATATAAAAAGAATCAAAAGCAACTCAGGTGAGTTAACATATAAAATGGTCTAAGAATATAATTGATATTGACAATGTTGTCACAGCTTTGTCCACTTTTCATTTGGTGTTCCACCTGTGAATAACACCCACCAAACTTATTGCAGACCTTGCCAGAATAATTGCCTAGGTTGAGTTCATCCCAGTTAAAGTAGGATGCAACCAACCAATTTAAAGTAGGTTGACCTCAACCAATGAAATATAAAACCAAGGGAGGTCCCTTGGGTTTATATTTCATCAGTTGATATCAACCAAGTTTATATTGGTTGAGTGCATCCCAGTTTAACTGGGATGACTTCATCCTAGGTAAATATGCTGGCAGTGCCAATGGCACTTGACAGCATTTGCCATGCATACTGGAAGAGTTTTTAACTCGCTTGATTTCTTTTTCTCTGTGTTGATGTCATTGACTAGTTCAGTATAGTAATTATGTACTTGTTCTCAGAAAGTAGCACCCTTCTGGCCAACTCCAACAATGCTATCACAAATTGTATTCAACCACGCAACACATAGTTGCTTATCTTCTTCAATTGTCCAATTTGGGCTTTTCTTTTTTGTCTTGGACTTGACGACTTTGACCCCATTGGCTTGGACAGTTGGTTTCATGGTGGTATTGGGTTTTTAGGTGCTTTTTTTTGTTGGTGAGGAAGATTCCTTTGGGGTGGTGGGAGCAACCATTGATTCCAGAGATGGATCAAGTGGGATATCCAAATTGGCCATGATCTACATATAGAAGGGACTTGATATTTATTTTGGAAAATTTTGAGAGGAGAAAAAAAACATACCTTGGTGGACAACATGTCAACAAAGATCCAAATCTGGCAGCTCGTGGAGGTGGATGCCAAGGCTGCCAAGAGTAGCAGCCAATGGTGGTATTGGTCCACCCCTGGAGCCTTTATCAGCCTGAATAGCAGCTCTGTTGGACCCTGGAAATTAGTTGCGGCCTGCCAAAGTTGGTCTCAGGCCGTGCAATAGCTCCACTGGAGTTGCTCTAAGATTAGAGCCCTCTCAGACTTGCAGCTAGACCCTCCAAGGAAGCCAATGAGAATAGACCCAGCTGCAAGGAGAGTTAAGCCCTCCTGCAGGCCAGACCAAAATCCTCACCCAGATCTCATGAGATAGAGCTAATACTTTGTATTGGTTAAACTCTAGAAGACTCAGGAAACCCAGAACCAGTCAAGATGATTGCCTTAGCAGAACAAATTGGTCTCAGAACCCCAACCTCACCCCTAGAAAGGATTTTATCAAGCATACCCAACGGTAAGCTAGAAGAGATCTAAGTAACAGAGCTTGGGCAAGAACTAACTTGAGATTACTCTCATGCAGATACAGAGGTCATCGACTAGTACAGAAAAATTACGCACAAGCTTACATGTTAGGAAACAGCACCAACATAACACTGCCAGCATAATTGCCTAGGATGAAGTCATCCCAGTTAAACTGGGATGCACTCAACCAATTTAAAATTGGTTGAAATCAACTGATGAAATATAAAACCAAGGGACCCCCCTTGGTTTTATATTTCATTGGTTGAGGTCAACCTACTGTAAATTGGTTGTTTGCATCCTAGTTTAACTGGGATGAACTCAACCTAGGCAATTATGCTGGCATTGTAAGCACAACTTGTTACCTAGAACAATAGACTTAGATTAGCAACAGCTTGCTAATAGTGTGAGAATTTTAGGTGTCGTGTCCTCCTTATTTAGATAGAAGTGATGAAAGATTGAATTGCACTCTGTAACACGGATTGAACAACTTAATAATTACAAAAAAGGGAGTCAATATTATGAATAACAAAGTAGAGTTCTTGATTAAAGTAAGATTGATACCTTAATAATTACACTACTGTGATTCTTCAATAATATTTGGAGATCCAAGAATTGATGGCCTTGAATTGGGAGTTTATTGGAGGGAAGTTGTCGTCGTGTGTGGTTTCATTGAGTTGTTGATGTTGTTGGTTCAAGTTGGTTCTTCTTTATGTGATTCATTTCCAATGGGATGAATAATTTCAGAACTTAAATCTTCAATTGGAGTGTTCACACTCAGAACACTACATTCTACTCCTCTTGCGCTCAGGACGTGCTTCAGTTGAGAAATCTTCTGTGGTGCAGTTGCTGATAACTCCAACAAATAGAATTGAACATTGTTATCATACAGTGTCAACATCAGATTTTATAGAAGCTGCCGTTTAAGGAATCATTGAGACTCATCGACAAGGCACAAGTAAGAACATGTTGTTTCAATTCAACATGGATACTTGATGCTAATTATCTCTTTTTAGTTTCTTTACATCTACTCTTTTCTCTCTTGATCCTACAATTCATCTCTAGACAAAACCAGAAAAGAAAACATAAAACATAGATTCATTATCCTTGCTCTGCTTCTAGGTAATAACTCGTCATTACTATATTTGTATTTCATCTACTCTTCATAGACCATGATCTAATAAAGAAATCATACTTGTAGTTATTCTCATTCTTTTAGTACAAAAACATGTATTGTGTAAATCTAGAAAAAACCAGCTTTGATGAAACATCCTATTAAAAGATGAGCATTCTTTTGCACCGCCAAACTTAACAGCATTCAATCGGGCCAACAACATTGTCTTCCATGGTACAAAATTTTAGAATCTCACTGTAAAGCCCCTCGCGCGGGCTTCACCAAACCAACTCAGGATTACATAATCATCACCGGACACCATACTTAGCTACACTTTCCCCCGCACCCCTCCTAGCTCAGTAGAGACCGCTAACCAATTATTCTACTGAGCTAGGTGAGCACTTCCATTCATCTTTCATCCTTCTTATCTCTTTCATTCAATCATTGTTCTTTTCTAGTCTCTTCTCTAATCTTGTATGTAGAGAGACCGCTAACCAATTATTCTACTGAGCTAGCAATACATCTAGGTTCTAGAAAACTGGTCTCCCCAAGACAAAAGGTCTTGGTTTTCTAGGGCCACAACGTGATAGTGAGGAGCTGCTAAGCAGCATCTTACACTCACTTTCAAAAGGTGTCCCTACTTTTCCCGGTTGGCGCACTTAGATGTTGCGTCAAAGTGTCACACAGTAAGACTTCATGCAGCAGGAGCTCATACAGCAGGTTGCAAATGTGAAAGCTATCTAGCTTGGCGGCACCTGAGCAGATACATCAGATGGGACTTGAAGCGTAGTGAGCTTCCTCAGATTGGGGTTTCTGGGAGACCCGAATGAGCTGTGTACATAAATATGTAGTGCAGCCCTGTGTAGCCTTTTGATAGCCCGGAGATGGTCGTTGAACTCACCCAATATGGGCTGCAGGATCGCGCATTATCCCTTGCCTTGATTTAATGTTCCTTTTTTGTTCACGTGTGTCCCGGAGCCAAGGTGTGATCATTAGAGCTCCCTAGTCGATGAGTCCTTGAAGTCAACAATTGTTCACCACCTTTAGCCTGATCAACTGATTCATCCCGATTACAAAAATGAGGTTCATCACGTATGGAGCCTACGTGTGGTAAGCTGTTCGAGACAAAACCCCTTTCCTATCTATAGGCATTGAACGGAATGCTTGCTGTCCCTCCTTAGGCTACCGGTCATCACGGGTTTGGTGTGGTTCGGCATGCTGATTGGATTGCTGTTATTTTGGCTTATATCTGCTCATGGGCAGAGATATCGGCCTGATGAGGGAAGCATTCTGTTTATCTGTAAGAATCATTGAATTACTAACTATAGTATAGCTCATACGGAAAAACTGCTGATAAAAAAATGCAAATTATTCTCAGCTGATATTGGCGCAGCCCATCTGAGCTGGTTTACGGCCGGATGCACCTTAGTTTTCCTATTTCATACCATCACGTTACTCGCCGAAAGATGGCTGAGGCATCACCAGCGTATCCCACAAGTGGTTGGAAAGAGGCGGAAATTTTGGGGATATTGCACCGCGCTTACTGGCATATTAGGCGGCCTGTCCCTCATGATGTTATCGTCAGTCACCTAGATTACTGTCCAATTACTCCTAAATCTGCTACCAATTATATCAACTCAGGTCGATTATGTTTCCAGGCTCCTGGATACATTCACACATCCGACGGCTCACTGGTGCTTTACGTTCACTTTCATGATATTCATAGCAATCAGCTCGTTCAGTCAAGTTGTCGAAGTTTTCTATCTGCACAAAGAATACCCCGATCGGGCTCATTTAAAGCGCAACGCCGTGATCAAGTTCTGCATCGTCTACATCGCTACGGCACTTGGAGTTATTTTTGGAAGTTTGGTGAGTGTAACTTTCAATAAGGATCATTTTTCGCAAAAATTTTGATTTACGTTCAAGTACCCTTTAGTATATGGCATGCAGAGGCAAACCTACCACCTGGCGCGGTAACTTACTTCTATCGGCAGCCGCTATCTGCGAATGGTCTGTTGCTTTTCTACTGACTTTATACTTTCTGGTATGTTCATTCCTTGATTTAGGCTAGTGTATGAAGCCCCACGTTTTCATCCTTCCTATTTGTCTTCATGCTCTATTGAGACGTTTGCTCTAGACTTTTGGCCCGCTTCGAAGACTTCTTCGAGGTTTAAAGGTCAAGTAGGATCGAGGTTAATCCAACACCTTCAAGGGAGGGAAAGTTCAGATGACTTTGATTTGAAACTTGCTTTAGAAAGAGACGGTCGCACCATCTGAACCCAGCTAAGCTGATCTTATACCGCAAAAATGGCCGGCAGACAGTTAGGTAATCTCCAAAGCGAAGCACGAAGGGGAGGCAGGAAGCTTCTCACTCATGCAAGAGATATAATTCTTCCTAATAGTCAAATCTTAAAGATATTTACATCCTTAGCAGAAAGTGCAGAACTTGGGGAACAATGCAATTTATTATAGCCATAATTATAAAACTAATAGTAGTAAAAAATTTAGCCAGAAGGGAGAAAATTGAAAAAGAAAGATAAGATTATTGTGCAAAAATTGGAAAAGCTAAAAAGTTTTATTTCTTGTTAGACACATGTTTCCAAGTTTGTTTTATTGAGAAAAAGAAATGTTGTTGGTATCTTCTTGTGCCTAAAAGGGCAGAGGTAAATGTGAGAATACTGAAGTAGGATCTTTAGTAAAAACCCTAGCTGCAACTTGCAAGGATAGGTAAGTTAAACCATCCTGCAGTCAATGCAAATGCATGCAGGTTGATCAATACATATTCAGACGCTCCAGACCCAGGTGGACCTGTCACGCTCTGTGATGCCAAGGACTGTTATCCTTCTAGCTACACAAGGTGCAAGGCAAAAACAATATAAAATAAGAGTTTTTTGGGTGATTTTTAATATCTTTTTTATTCATATAAAAGATATTAGAGGTTTTTAGGAGGGGCCTGAAAGCAGGGGTGGTTTAGTTCCCTCCAAAGGTTATTTAAGACCTTAATAAACTGGGGCCTGGTAGCAGGGGTTGTTTAGATCCCAGTGGTAATAGTGGCTGAAAAGGGCCACAGCTCCTGAAAGAAAAAGACTTACTGTAGGCTTTAAGGGGAGGAGTGGGGACTTTTCAGAGGACAACTGTGTGAGAATTGCAAGGACTAAAAGTTGTATTTCAGGTTAGACACAATTCTACTATTTAAAGAATACACATTATGAAGATGAAATAATAAAGAAACATATCAAGAGCCACTCATACCTAAAAAGAGTAGAGGTATGTTGCTTTATCTGAGTAAATGGAAGGGATAGGAGATATTGTAAGGCAAGATGGAAATGAATAAGAAGGAGGAAAGGAAGTCAGATAGAAAGTTTGGGAGAAAAGAGATGTGTTGATGATAATGTGAGATTTGAGAGGTGATTGCTGCTTGTTGATTGGGTTAGAAGTTGTTGATTGTTCAGTTTATGTTTGGTGGGATGAGATGATAGCTTTGGTGGTTGGTTCTGATTGGTGATGTTTGTGATGCGCTGGTGATGGATGATATTCCACAGGCAGACAGAATGTCAGCCTTTATATGCTGTTCTGAAACAAGAGAATCATGGTTCTACTAACATGATTCTTCCCTGGTCATCACTCACGCCACGGCCATCTTGGCTTTATGGTGGTCAGGGGTGGTATGTTCATTAGGGGTTGGTGCATCAGCCTCTTCATTGTCTCCTGTAGTGACGGTAAGGGGTGGTAGTTAGTTTATCGTTGCCTTTTGCCCATTAAGGGTTCTTTTTAATGAGATAAGGGCTTTTACCATTGATTGCCTCTGTTATGAAATTGTTGGCGTTGTGGAACTACTCAAGGGACAGAATAGAGCTTGGAAGGGAAATGGATGACTACACTAGTATTAATGTAAGTTATACCAAAGGTGCTGGTATAAGAGCTGCCTTACTGACTAATGCTATGGGGAATGAGGGTAACACTAAGAATAAAATAAAGGTGTGGCTAATTTCTTTCTATTCTTAGAAGACTAGTACTGATGAACTTATTTACTACACACACCAGGTGAGAGGAATGGATTAAGGGGGGATGAGTGGTAGAAAGTATATATATATAAAGTATAATGTGGGGCAGGGTTGGTAGCTATGGAGTCAAAGTGGGTAAAGCAAGAGAGGGGCAGTCTTCTTATATTGAGGTCAAGCTGGTATGTATATTTATATATTTCTAAGGGTGATGGTAACTCTACTAAGTATGTATACTAATTTATGGGATCTGTAATGTTGGTATATGTAGGGGTAATTTAGTAAGTCTGGGGGTCCATATAGTAAGTCAGGGGGTCCATAAGGGAACAAGACGGAGGAACAGCTGTCCTTATATATCTGAGAAAGAGGAGGAACACCAAGGCTATGACATGTAGCTGGTGGAAAAAAGGAAGAACATGACAGATGAGTAGTGGGAAAGTGACTTATATGAAATAGTCATGATAGTGACAGATGAGTAGTGGGAAGGTAGAGTTTATGTACAGTAGATATGATGTAAGATGTTACTGAATAAAGCCTAGTCATGTGCAGTGTATGTTATGTAGTGTCTATGTATTTTATATAGTATGTATTCTGTATCTTGGTTGTGTAATATATCTACTTACAATATGTACTTATTGTATTCTATAACTTGCTTCACACTGTAACTTGCTGGATTATTCTTGGTTTGCCTGTAAGTCTTGAACCATGAGGAATTTGAGGGTGGTTGGAGTGAGTGACTAGGGTTAAAATGGGGTATAGAATCTGATTATGCAATAATAATGGTGAATATGTGTAAGTTTTGGGATTTATATGTGTATATGTGTAAGTATTTGGGGTTTATGAATGATAAGTAATCTTTAAAATATAGTAATGAAGTGGAATGGATCACCACAACGTTCTCTTTAGAGATGTCGGTACTCTGACAAACTGGAAAGCTTGAAGCGGTTGGAAAGGGGTGTTGGACAGCTGGGCAGAAGTGGAGTTGAGAGAAAGAGGCTTTAAGTCTTGAGGACTGATCTACTGGGCAGGACACTAGTAAGCTGGACTGGTGGAATGCTGGTTGTAAATATGATAAATCTGGGGAATCAAAATACAGGGGGAAGAAAGGGCCTCTTAAATGCCTTTCTGGAGCCCTGATGGAAAAACATCAAGTGTTATTTTGGCTATGGGAACACTGCAAGGAAGGAGTTATCCTTAGTAGAAATAAATGTTATCAACAGGCTGTCAATGATCAATACAGCCTGTCAATCATCTAATGACCTCATCTGAGGGCGCTTCAAGAGCTCTTAGTTTGATGTAAAACATATATTGATCATTTTATCAACAAATATTTAAAATAAATAATCAAATTATAGTACAGAATCTTATTTGTGTTTAGTTTGGTTATTTCATATTTAAGGTTCTGTACCATGAGAGTTCTTGTCATACTTGCATGGTGGGCACTTTTTCAGCTCTCCATTTAATTATTTTGACAAGCAAACATCCTGGGAAAGTGTCATCATTTGTTATTTTCCCGTGATTAAAGGAGCTTGTCATTTATTTTAATTGTACTAGTTCCTTTAGACTTGTTTGAAGTATTCTAATGTTTTCTTTACCCCCTGCTTTGTGTTTTCTATGTATTATGATATTAATAGCCTATAAAGTATGTATTTGTAGAGGTTAATAATAATACAAAGACTATAAAACAGTGTGGTATTTATGTCAAATGTCATTTAATTTTGTATTTAATGTGTTTAAAGGATAATTACATAGTGTATTTAAGTAATTATCCCGTATTTTAAGGACTTCTACTTGCTAGAATACTCTCATATTACATATTTTTATACCTAGTAAGTATTTTAGCTCTTAGTAGGAGTATTCTTTAAGTTAATTTTATTATTAGAAGGAGTAAGTTTTCTAGGATACGTTGGCTGAGGTACCCTGGGTTATTTTACTTGATCTTTCAGAATATGAAATAATATTCTCACTTATCTCAAAGGTTAATGAGTTATTATTTATTTTATTATTATTTTATTTATTATATTTTTTTATTACATTATTACTATGTAATAATGTTTATATTCTAAAATTTTGTCTTTTTCTTATATTTATTATAATTTATGTTACATTATTACTTGTGTAATAATGTCTCTTTCATATGTATTTTTCTTAATTAATTTATTATTATTGGTATTTTTCTAGTCAGGTTGTCTCTGAACTAGTAGCAAGCTGACAAGACCACAGGTTAAAAACAAATGTTGAGCTCAATCTCAGGCGGTATTGACCACTCCAGATGTCAGCCTGCTACTAGTTCAGAGACTGACTAGAACAAAATATAAATATAAAATATAAAGTATATTATTGCTCATTTAATAAAAGGTAATAAATGAATAATAATAAGATACAACAACATAAAAAATCAACATTTAATTAATAATTACATTATTACATAAGAACATAATAATAAATAGATAAAATACAATAATCAATATAAAATAATGAATATGTTAACAAATAATAAGACAAGTGGAAATATGATTACCAAATCTTGAAGAGCGTGTAAAATAACCTAGGGTAATTCCGCCAAAGTACCCCAGATAACTTAAAACTTCTAGTAGTAAAACAACTTGAAAGAATATTACTACTTGTCAGCTTGCTACTAGTTCAGAGACAACCTGACTACAAGAATAAATAAGTAATAATTAATTAATAAAAAATATATATGAAAGAGAAATTATTACACAGGTAATAATGTACCATAAATCATAATAAAACATAAGAAAAAAATAACATTTTAGTATGTAAACATTATTACATAGTAATAATGTAATAAACAAATATAATAAACAAATATAATAAATTAATTAATAATAAAAAAAGTAATAACTCATTAACCTTTGAGATAAGTGAAGATATTATTTTAAGAGCAAGTAAAATAACCTAGGGTACCTCAGCCAAAGTATCCTAGAAAACTTACTCCTTATTTTAATAAAATCAACTTAAAGAATACTCCTACTAAGCACTGAAAATACTTACTAGGTATAAACACATGTAATATGAGAGTATTCTATTAAGTAGAAGTCCGGAAAATAAGGGATAATTACTTAAATAAACTATGTAATTATCCTTTAAACACATCAATAAAATATTAAATAACATTTGACATAAATAGCACGCTGTTTTATAGTCTTTGTATTAGTATTAACTTCTATAAATAAGTTAATAATATCATCATAAATGAAAGACACAAGACAGCGGACAAAGAAAACAAAAGAATACTTCAAACAAGTCTAAAGGAACTTGTACAATTAAGATAAATGACAAAGCTCCTTTAATCACAAGAAAATAACAAATGATGACACTTTCCCAGGATGTTTGCTTGTCAAATAATTGAATGGAGAGCTGTAAAAGCGCCCACCATGCAAGTATGACAAGAACTCTTATGGTACAGAACTTTATATATGAAATAATCAAATTAAACAGAAATAAGATTCTGTACTATAATTTGATTATTTCTTTTTTATTCTACTGATCAAGTGATCAATACATGTTGTACATCAAAATAAGAGCTCTTGAAGCGCCCTCAGATGATGTATACAGATGACTGACAGACTGTATTAATTATTGACAGCCTGTACATGTAATAATTGGATAAATTACATCATTTATTTCTACTAAGGATAACTCCTTCCTTGCAGTGTTCCCATAGCCAAAATAACACTTGATGTTTCTCCATCAGGACTCCAGAAAGGCATTTAAGAGGTCCTTTCTTTGCCCTGTATTTTGATTCCCCAGCTGTGTCATATTTACAACTAGCATTCCACCAGGCCAGCATACCAGTGTCCTGCCCAGTAAATCAGTCTTCAAGACTTCAAAGCCTCTTTTCCTCAACTCCAACTCTGTCCAGTCATCAAGCCCACCTTTCCAACCGCTTCCAGCTGCTCAGTTTATCATAAGAAAGCCCCCCACCTCCTTCCCTCAAAGCCTACTACAGTAAGTCTTTTTCTACTAGGAGTTGTGGCCCTTTCTTAGCCACTTTTTCACCGGGACTAAACACCCCTGCTTGCAGGCCCCAGTTTTAAAGGTTCAGTTCTCTGCTTTTAGCACGAACACCTTTGGAGGGAACTAAACACCCCAGATTGCTGGGGTCCATAAAATCTTTGATCTTTTGAATATTAATATTGTCAGCTTGCTACTAGTTCAGAGACAACCTGACTAGAACAATAAATAAAGTAATAATTAATCAATAAAAATACATATGAAAGAGACATTATTACACAAGTAATAATACCACATAAATTATAATAAACATAAGAAAAACATGCTAAAATAGAAACATTAGTAAGTAGTAATAATGCTAGAAACAAATATAATAAATAAATAAATAATAAAATAAAATAATAACTCATTAACCTTTGAGATAAGTGAGGATATTATTTCATATTCTGAAAGAGCAAGTAAAATAACCTAGGGTACCTCAGCCAACGTACCCTAGAAAACTTACTCCTTCTAATAATAAAATTAACTTAAAGAATACTCCTACTAAGCGCTAAAAATACTTACTAAGTATAAACATATGTAATATGAGAGTATTCTAATAAGTAGAAGTCCTCAAAATACGGGATAATTACTTAAATAAACTATGTAATTATCCTTTGAACACATAAATAAAATATTAAATAACATTTGACATAAATATCACGCTGTTTTATAGTCTTTGTATTATTATTAACTTATACAAATACATACAGTATAAGTTAAATAATATAATAACACATGAAAGACACGAAACAGGGGATAAAGGAAACATAAGAATACTTCAAATAAATCTAAAAGAACTTGTACAATTAAACTAAATGACAAGCTTATTTAATCACGGGAAAACAATAAATGTTGACACTTTTCCCATGATGTTTGCTTGTCAAATAATTGAATGGAGAGCTGTAAAAGCGCCCTCCATGCAAGTATGACAAGAACTCTCATGGTACAGAACCTTACATGTGAAATAACCAAATTAAACAGAAATAAGATTCTGTATTATAATTTGATTATTTCTTTTTATTCTATTGATCAAGTGATCAATACATATTGTACATCAAACTAAGAGCTCTTGAAGCGCCATTAGATGATGTCTACAGATGATTGACAGACTGTATCAATTATGGACAGCTTGTACATGTAATAATTTGATAAATTACATCATTTATTTCTACTAAGCATAACTCCTTCCTTGGTGTATTCCCATAGCCAAAATACCACTTGGTGTTTCGCCATCAGGGCTCCAGAAAGGCATTTAAGAGGCCCTTTCTTCCCCCTTTATTTTGATTCCCCAGCTTTATCATATTTACACCCAGCATTCCACCAGTCCATCATACTAGTGTCCTGCCCAGTAAATCAGTCTTCAAGACTTCAAAGCCTCTTGTCCTCAACCCCAACTCTGTCCAGCCTTCCAGCCCACCTTTTCAACCGCTTCCAGCTTCTCAGTTTACCATAAGAAAGCCCCCCACCTCCTTCCCTCAAAGCCTACTACAGTAAGTCTTTTCCTACTAGGAGTTGTGGCCCTTTCTTAGCCACTATTTCACTGGGACTAAACACCCCTGCTTGCAGGCCCCAGTTTTAAAGGTTCAGTTCTCTGCTTTTAGCACGAACACCTTTGGAGGGAACTAAACACCCCAGCTTGCTGGCCCCTTCATAAATCTTTGATCTTTTAAATATTAATATAAAAGATCAAAAAACCCCTTTTTTGCCCATATTTTTTGCCTTGCACCTTGTGTAGCTAGAAGGATATCAGTCCTTGGCATCACAGAGCGTGACAAATATAAAAGATCAAAAACCCCTTTTTTGCCCATATTTTTTGCCTTGCACTTTGTGTAGCTAGAAGGATATCAGTACTTGGCATCACAGAGCGTGAAAATCCTCTCAAAAGGATCTGTCTTGTCCCTGAAGTTCCACAGTACCTCCCAGGTCATGGAAGCTCTCACAGTTCCCCCCTGAGGAGCTCTTACTGTAGAGACTGTAAAATGGAGATGTATCTGGTGAGATTCAAACTCACGACCTCAGCTAAGCTGAGACACATGCTAGCGTGCTGCCTTTACCAACTAGGCTACAGACACTTGTGGCTGCCAGTGTCAGCCTGGGTGTGAAACTAACCGTGGTTTAAGGTTGTAACTAAGGTAGGTTGATGGTTTTAAAGTGGTTTGGTTAAGGTTAAAGTCCTGTAAAAAAGGATCTTCCTCAATCAGTAAGTCTTGTCTGAGAGGTTTGCTCTAATTGCTCTAATTAAGCGCATCCAAATCAATACAAAGTATGAATAGGCATCCAAGGAGAGACTCAACTTGGGTTTGTGGTGGCTACCTTATTGAAGGTAGTTTGTGGCCAATTCTTGAGGTAATAACCGTAATAAACTATAGATTATCCAGAATTGGGGGATTGTTGGAGAATGGGAACTACGCAAGGTAAATAACTCTAAGGTATGTACTGTGCTAAGGTGTTCTAAATATTCTCTGGGGATAAACAACTGTTTACAGTCTGTTTATATATTGTAAGAGCTCCTCGGGGGGGAACTGTGAGCACTTCCATGAACTGGAAGGTACTGTGGAACTTCAGGGACAAGACAGATCCTTTTGGGAGGATCTGTTAATGTTTATGAGGTGATTTCTACTAAGGATGTGTTATGAGACACATCTTTGATCAGTAGTCCTTAGTGGGATTGGATCACATCATGACATTGATATTAATTGATCTGTGAATAATTTTAATGAAGTTATTAACTTATAATGATGTCATTTGTTATTGGTACATCTTATAAGTATTAATTATTATAGTATTAATAAGTTCTTTTATTAATAAGATATTAAAGTACATTTCTTATACGTGAAATATTCCAATGTCAAGGAATGTGGGCGTAATCAGAGGGGAAAGAGTGACATCTGTTACTCTGGATATTTCACGCAAAAGGTGGGCAAAGGGCCTACAAGTTATGTGTCTTGTATAACAAGAGTACTGTCAGCTTGCTACTATGACAGAGCAACCTGTCACAAGATTTCTACAAAAATTATTATAAAATACATAGAACATCAAATAATAGTTAGAATAATATTTGATATTCTGAATCTACACTAAAAACAACCTAGGGTACCTCACTCATAGGTACCCCTAATTCTTACTCCTTCACTATGTAAATTAGCAAAAAGAATTAGCAAGTACCTTTAATAAAAAAGGCACTTGCATTAATTAATGCTTATATGTATATATACATATGCTTAAACCCCATTTCCAGTCACGGAAGTGGGGTGTTGTGTAAATTAGGGGAGATAGTGTAAATACACCGTGTTTTACTCAAACCCCGCGTACCGCAGTCCGCAGAACTTGAAGTTCAACCCGCGTGACTGAAAGCCCGCGCCAAAGTTGGAATATAAGCCCCCGCGCAAGAATCAGGCCCCTTACAGGCTCTCAGCCTGGCAAGCGGACTCCAAAGTCACCCAAGGTACACCCAAAGTAATAGTCACGTAAGTATTAGTGGAAGAAGTAATATCACAATATATATCATCAAAGGGAGGGTTTCCCTGTTCTAAAACTGATCTTATTTGTTTTCTGGCTATTTTAGTGTGTTCTTCTTTAACTAACACGTCTGGTTCTTCAGTATTGAGTAGAGTACCATCAGGAGAGTAGGTGTTCTTAAGTCTTGACTGTTTTATTTTTGTCCAAGTACAATCATAGAATTGATCTTCTCCTTCAATAACTTCAGTTTTTATCACTAGTTGTGACGTGGTAATATTGTCAGGGTTCTCTACTGGATAATGTCTCTGTTGGAAGAGGTTGGAGTTCTTTTTGAAGTCACAAATGATCTCTGGCATCTATCAAAGGGCCATTTTCACGAAAAATATAAGGTAAGGAGGTGTTAGTAATGATTTTTTAAGGGTTAAAGGGTTAAAGATCACGGATAAATAAAGGCCAGACCCCCAATTGTCAGCCTGGGTGGGGAACTAACCGTGGTTAAAGGTTGTAACTAAGGTAGGTTGATGGTTTGAAGTGGTTTGGGTAATGGTTAAGTCCTGTAAAAACGGTACTTCCTCAATCAGTAAGTATTGTCTGAGAGGCTTGCTCTAATTCACTGCCAGCAAATTGCCTAGGTTGAGTTCATCCCAGTTAAACTAGGATGCAAAAAACCAATTTAAAGTAGGTTGACCTCAACCAATGAAATAGAAAACCAAGGGGGGTCCCTTGGATTTATATTTCATCAGTTGATTTCAACCAAGTTTAAATTGGTTGAGTGCATCCCAGTTTAACTGGGATGACTTCATCCTAGGCAATTATGCTGGCAGTGATTGTTTTAATTAGGCGCATCCAAATCAATAAAAAGTATTAATAGGCATCCAAGGAGAGACTCAACTTGGGTTCGTGGTTTCTACCTTATTGAAGGTAGGTTGTGGCCAACTATTGAGGTAATAACAGTAATAGAATATATATTATCCAGAATTGGGGTATTGGTGGAGAATGGGGAACTAAGCAAGGTAAATAACTCTAAGGTATGTACTGTGCTAAGGTGTTCTAAATATTCTCTGGGGGATAAACAACTGTTTACAGTCTGTTTAACAATTTTAAGAGCTCCTCAGGGGGGAACTGTGAGCGCTTTCATGACCTGGGAGGTACTGTGGAACTTCAGGGGCAAGACAGATCCTTTTGGGAGAATCTGTTCATGTTTATGATGTGATTTCTACTAAGGCTGTGTTATGGGACACATCTTGATCAGTAATCCTTAGTGTGATTGGATCACATCATGAAATTTGTATTTAATGATCTGTTATTAATATTAATCAAGTTATTAACTTATAATGATGTCATTTATTGCTGGTACATACTATAAGTATTAATTATTGTAATACTAATAAGTTCTTTTATTAATAAGATATTAAAGTACATATCTTATACGTGAAATATTCCAATGTTAAGGAATGTAGGCGTAATCAGAGGGGAAAGAGTGACATCTGTTACTCTGGATATTTCACATGAAAAGAGGGCAAAGGGCCTACAAGTTATGTATCTTGTATAACAGGAGTACATAGATTAACCAGAATTATTCATGTATTATTTATTAAAGTATTTATATTAATTATTGTAATGAATGTACTTTAATAATAATAATAGTAATGTAATAATAATGACTGTGTCATAATAATAATAATAACTACAGAATAGTAATTATTATTAAAGATAATAATAATTGATATTACATGAAGTTATTTTAAAGAAATATTATTAATAAATAGTAATAAGAAATAAATAAGAATAGTGATTATTATTAGAGATAATAATAATTAATAATATTTGCAGTTACGTGCTTCATGTCAGGTACTGTGATATGTACTCAGTGGCTGACAATTTTGTTGTGTATCATCCCACATGTAAGCTCCTCAGAGTATTAGGCGCTGTGGAAGAACTTATATACAGGAGGTGTAGAAATGAAGCTGAGCCCGCAGCCGCGGTCTAAGCGGCAGGCTGAGGCTGAGGTAGGGGTACTTACCGAATTTCACCGGACATTCCGCGGGGAAAACACAAGGGCGCAGCATGTGACGTTCTATAGTTGGCGCAGGCAATTGGTCGAGCGGACAAAGACCGCTTCAGTATGCGCAACGTAGGGGGACTGGGTGGAACCACGGGGTTCGGGGCACCAGGCCCGCAAGCGGAGCGGGGGCAGAAGGAGCGGAGGTGTGCGCAGGGGAGCAACGGACGACTGCAGGGGTCAACGGGGTATAGTAGTCGGGGGCAGGCTGCGGTGCAATGCGGAATTGAGGAGACGGGCGAGTAGGGCTCCAGGGATGGTACCAGGGATTGCGGGTCATGACCGGGGGGGGGGGGTGTTGTATAAATGGAGGGTGTACAAGAGTTGCGGGGGATCTTATCTTATCTTATGATCAAAGTAGATAGCTATCAACTACAGCGCATATAAGAAATCTCTTTACTTTAAAACTCTCTGAGCAACTTTCAGCGTGTGCGGACAAGCAGAACTGTGAAGGGCATGATCAGGAAGACAAACGCAAGAGGAACGGTCCCCTTGCTGAGTATAAGGTATTGCAGGGAATCCAGTTGACCATCCGCTAACAGGTGTTTATCGCACAGAGGAAATCAAAGAATCACCGGAACCAACCAGGAAGAAGGGCAACCTACCTTTTCTGTTGCCGTGGTTGACTTTATTTCCACAGCGCATAACTTGGTAATTACTGAAACTGATGGCTATATTTCTGCCTGGACTGAGTTTATTTGTGTGAATAGCAGCTGTCCTCAGTTGTCCATTGTAGCTTTCAAACTTCTCAGTAGAAAATAAGGTAGCTGGGTCAAATCTTTTTATTGAGTCAGGTAGATGTAATAGCATGTGGAATTTTGGCTTATTTGCCCATTGGGCAGTCATAGTGACAATTTTATATATGTATATCTTAATTTGATCTTCTAATTCCTTTATGTACTCATTCATGTTATCTATATGAGTTTGGAAAATCAGTCTGCCAATGTAGCATAATGGAATCCATACCTCCTTCTCTGACTTGCTCATAAAGGGGAAAGTATACAAATGGTGCCAACTGTACTACTGTGTGGAAGTCTTTGTCCAAGTAACTCTTCCAGTGTGTGATCATGTATTCAGCCTGAATACGTGGAATATTCATACCATGTGTGATGAAGGAGTTCAAATGTGCCTCCATTTTTGAAAGGTCCTTTTTTTTTATCCATGAAGTCCCGTAACAGATACTTGACAATCCCTAGTGAGAAAACATGTAGAATTTCAACTGGGGTATCTAGGCATCCATCAAATTCTTTCAGGTGAGAAAATGTATTGCAAAGCCTGTGTGGTTCCTCTTGTTCTATCATTAGGATCCATTGGCTTTCTTCAGGGTTATTACGCCTCAATGCTATGAGTTTTTCTTGCAGCTTATCTGTCAAGCCCAAATGATCCATGTGTGTTTCACATTCCTTCTTTGACTGAGTGGTCAGAATTTTCCATGAGCTCTTGCTCTCCTCAACTGTTTGTGTCCATATTCTTGCAAAAGGTTTCAAAGGTATCCCAAAGAAATCCTTTATGTATGAGATAGCTCTTTCCCAGGAATTGGGGTATTTGTGACCTCAGCTGACATAGGTGATCTCCTAGATAACAAAGAGTTACACTCATCAATCAAACCTCTTGTTGAAGACTGGAATCATAAGAAAAACTGCCATTGGTGATCAAACAGCTAGGGAAAAATATCTTGTCAGTCAAAAATATAATACAATTCCAAATCCAAGAAAGAGGAATATGGTGTACTTCATATCTTCAACAATAGACTCTCCCAATTCCAAAGACCCTGCTTCATTGGATGTGCTAACAATATCACAGTTATACTCCATGTTGCTATGCTCTGGAGGTAGGCCACTCAATGTCATACAAAAGGAGACATGTTTGTTCCACCTTTTTGACATGTTCCCAGAAGTATCATCTGAGTAAAGTGTAATGGGGACATGCCAAATTATCTTTCCTTTGGCTTTAGATCTCCAAGGGTTGGGGACTGGGATTGCTGCTTCAGGGGCCCAATCTGGACCTTCAAAAATTTGACCCCGTATTCTATCCCTGAAAGATTTTCCAGAAATCATTGGAAACTCTGAATATATCTTGTCAAATATGTCTATAGTAAAATTGTGAATATCAGGTGAATTGTAACTTGCGTTTTCAGGTACAATGATTCCCAGCTGTCTTGTCCCCTCTTGGAATTCTGTGTCTTGATATTCATTCATCCTTGGCACAATGCATTTAGCATGTAGCACATCATTCATCTTGAAGAAGAATGTTGGTATGACAATTTCCTGATCTGGCCCTTGTAGTGTAATTGGCTCAGATATATAATAGGGTTGATTACTACTCTGAGCCATCTGTACTCTTCCCTCCCAAGACAAATGCTCCCTCCACTTGGCACTTTGATATAGTGCATGGATATTCATACCATTAGTCTCATGTGGATAGAATTCCAAATGTTTATTCACATGGGGATTTTAAAGCTCCTGGATTGCCAAGAGATGATAGAAAAGTCAGTATGCTCCAAAATAACTACATTTATATAATGGTATAAAATCAACCCACATGACATATGATATATTTCACACTGAGGGAAAATCACTTGTTGTTCAAAACAGATACCTTCTCAATAATGTTGATTTTCAGCATCCTACAGATTGTGTCCCTTCTCCTCCTGAGTGTATCCAAGTGCAGTAGGAACACTTTGCAAACATGGAGTATTAAGCAGATCTGGTGGTACATGCTATGTGACAATACATTGTGCAAGTGGCCAAGAATCAGTGCACCAATCAGATACTGAAAATAAAAATATCATGTTAGAAAATTAACTCCTCCTTCTGAGCTAATAAAGAAAATAAATGCCATTTTTGATGGAAATGCATACCACATTCCATTTGGATTACAATAGCCATCATTAATAGGTTCATTTTCACCTTCTAATATTTCATTGTCTTCAATGAGGTCCCCAGAAAGGCCTAATATTGGATCATCAATGAGCCAATCAAGAGGGTTGAAGGCTTTTTCTGAAACCTCATCTGAAATATCTCCACCTCCCCCAAATCCCATTCCCAAACTGTTATTGAAGTTGAACAGGGCCACAGGAAATTCTTGTTCAACATCCATTGTATCAAGACCTTCATAATTATAGAGGGGACATTTTGTAGAGGCAGAAATTTCATAGCTAGATGTATTCTTGTTCTGTGCAGGACCCACATAGTCCTCCAGGGCTGTTGGCTGTTCCAATCTGTGTCCAAATATTGTGATCTGCTTATGACTTTCAGAGGCCAAGTGCTTATGAATACTTCTCAAATTTAGCAGCTTTCCTCCACATGAAATACACTTAAATTTTTCAACTCCACCATCTTGTGGTATTGTTTCAAAGCCTACCAAGATTGGAACATGGATCAGAGATGTGGCCCTTTTATTTTTCTAAATATAACAAAATGGAAGTGTCAGCCACTGAGTACATATCACAGTACCTGAAATGTACCACGTAACTGCAAATATTATTAATTATTATCATCTCTAATAATAATTACTATTCTTATTATTATTATTATAAATTCATTATTATTATATCATTACTATTATTATTATTAAAGTACATTAATTACAATAATTAATATAAATACTTTAATAATATATTCATTAATAACTCATGAATAATTCTGGTTAAGCTATTTACTCCTGTTATACAAGATACATAACTTGTAGGCCCTTTACCCTCCTGTCACGTGAAATATCCAGAGTAACAGATATCACTCTTTTCCCTCTGATTAAGCCCAGATTCCTTAACATTGGAATATTTCACGTATAAGATATGTACTTTAATATCTTATTAATAAAAGAACTTATTAATATTATGATAATTAATACTTATAAGATGTACCAATAATAAATGACATCATTATAAGATATTATCTTTAATAATATTAATTACAGATCATTAAATACAAATGTCATGATGTCATCCAATCACACTAAGGATTACTGATCAAAGATGTGTCCCATAACACAGCCTTAGTAGAAATCACATCATAAACATTAACAGATCCTCCCAAAAGGATCTGTCTTGTCCCTGAAGTTCCACAGTACCTCCCAGGTCATGGAAGCGCTCACAGTTCCCCCCTGAGGAGCTCTTACAATATATAAACAGACTGTAAAAAGTTGTTTATCCCCCAGAGAATATTTAGAACACCACAGCACAGTACATACCTTAGAGTTATTTACCTTGCTTAGTTCCCCATTCTCCACCAATACCCCAATTCTGGATAATATATAGTCTATTACTGTTATTACCTCAAGAATTGGCCACAACCTACCTTCAATAAGGTAGAAACCACGAACCCAAGTTGAGTCTCTCCTTGGATGCCTATTAATACTTTGTATTGATTTGGATGCGCCTAATTAGAGAAATTAGAGCAAGCCTCTCAGACAAGACTTACTGATTGAGGAATATCCTTTTTTACAGGATAGTTAACTTACCCAAACCACTTTAAACCATCAACCTACCTTAGTTACAACCATTAACCACGGTTGGTTCCACACCCAGGCTGACAATTGGGGGTCTGGCCTTTATTTATCCGTGATTTTTCACCCTTTAACCCTTAAAAATCATCACTAACACCTCCTTACCTTTACAATTTTTGTGAAAATGGCCCTTTGATAGATGCCAGAGATCATTTGTGACTTTAAAAAGAACTCCAACCCCTTCCAACAGAGACATTACCAACTGGACAACCCTGACAATATCATCACGTCACAACTGGTTATCAAAACTGAAGTTATAGAAGGAGAAGATCACTTCTACAACTGTACCTGGACTAAAATTAAACAACTTAGACTTACCAACACTTATTCTCCTGACGGCACTTTGCTTAATACTGAAGAATCTGACGTATTAATCAAAGAAGAGCACACTAAAATTGTCAGAAAGGAAATTAGATCAGCCCTAGAAGAAGGAAATCCCTCCTTTAATGATATATATTGTGATATAACTTCTTCTACCAATACTTACGTGACTGTTCCCCCTTTTTTGGATTGTGACCCTCCAGAAGTCCCTAGATACCTCCTTAGAAACAGTCGAAGGAACAAAGATCCAAGATTAACTGCTTTTAACTACAGGAAAAATATAAAATCATAAAAAACATCGCTTGTTTTTTCTATATTTCTTATCTATAAAATTCTAAAATTGCAATAAAAAACAAAGTCTGCTTCCCAAATGTCGAAGGAACAAAGATCCAAGATTAACTGCTTTTAACTACAGGAAAAATATAAAATCATAAAAAACATCGCTTGTTTTTTCTATATTTCTTATCTATAAAATTCTAAAATTGCAATAAAAAACAAAGTCTGCTTCCCAAATTTGAGTCTGAGAAAAATAAAAACCCTACAAAAATTGAGAAAAACTCGAAATTATAAACTAAAAAACATATAAAAAATTAAAATCCAATATCTGGCTGAAGATATTGACCAAAAACAAGAAAAAAGCGCCTTTTTTTATAATAAAATCCCTTCAAAATTCTACGTTCTAGTAGATCCACTACTCATAGAGAAATTCTGAGTAGACCATTTGAACCGCAGTAGTAGATTTACACCACTAAAATCTCGTTCTCTTAATCTCTAGAGCCTCCATTCCCACGGCACTAGTCATCTAATCCCTACAAATCCTCCTTGAGCACGTACTAAATGGTGGTAATACACATACTTACCGCATATAAGTGGTAATACACACCGTAGTACATACCGGGTGTATACTACATAGTACATAAGTGATCGGAAGATTGATCTTCTAGCCTGATCACGTGTTACATCCTGTATTCCCCGGATATTCCAGGATCTACAGTATACATACGTGCACTTCTGGACGATCCAGCATACACTCTACAGTGTAATACAAGGATAAGACCCTTATATCCAATCATAAGAATCGTCGATGTTAGACTTTCTCACTCATTACTTGAGCTATCAAGGTGTTGAGTAGATCAAAATAACAGGAAAAATCAGCAGAATACAACTGTCTGATCCATTCCATTATTACACATCGATAACAGTGTGTATTAGCCCCGTCGAGACTTTTTATATTTTACAGATCACGTTTAAGAGTCTCTCCGTGATTTGTACATAGTAAAAGAGTGTAAACTAACACAATTTACAGTAAAACAGAAGTATTTTGACCAAGTTTACATATAATCTCTCACCCTGAAAGGAAGACTAATCCCCTTTCAGGCATATCTCACAAATCACATTTAAGAGTCTCTCCGTGATTTGTCCATAGTAAAAGGGTGTAAACTAACACAATTTACAGTAAATCAGAGTATTTTGACCAAGTTTACATATAATCTCTCTGACCCCGAAAGGAAGACTAATGCCCTTTCAGACATATCTCACAGATCACGTTTAAGAGTCTCTCTGTGATTTGTAGCAATTAAGATAGTGTAAACTAACAAATTCTACTGTAAAACAGATCATTTTTGACCAGTTTACATACAATTTCTCACCCTGAAAGGAAGACTAATCAACTTTCAGGAACATCTCACAAATCACGTTTAAGAGTCTCTCCAAGATTTGTACATAGTAAAAGAGTGTACATTGACAAAACTAACAGTAAATTAGATCATTTTGATCAAGTTTACATATTATCTCTCACCCTGAAAGGAAGACTAATCCCCTTTCAGGAATATCTCACAAATCATGTCGAGTCTCTCCGTGATTTATAAAAAATAATTAGTGTAAACTAATTAGATCAACTGTAAAACAGATCATTTGATCAGTTTACATCTACCTTCTCCCCCTGAAAGGAAAAATAATCCCCTTTCAAATACATCTCACAAATCACGTCGAGTCTCTCCGTGATTTGAACACATAAAAACAAATAAAAATAACAAATTCAACTGTCAAACAGATCAATTTGATCAGTTTACATACACTCTCTCAACCTGAAAGGAAGACTAATCCCCTCTCAGGCACATCTTACTAAAAATTCAGCTCATTTTTGTCACTTCCACCTGGAAATTTAGACATAAAAGCAGCCTCTTTTCAAGTCTTGTCATACTCACAACAAGCCACTTGATTTTACCGCATAAAATCATAGTACAACTACTATTACTCTCAATAAAGTAACATATTAACATTACTTTATATCTCATTCCTCTAACAATAACAACCCTCTTAAACCCTCTTCAAAGAAAAATTCTGAAGAGTAAGCAACTTATTTAAATAAGTAAAAATTTAGCACATTTTTACTAATTTTCTTTGTTTTAGTGTCCACCAACGTAGACAAACTCACTCCTGAATTAGACATCTTAAAAGTGTCTGACACGACCACTACAGCCCGTGACACTAGAGAAACCTGTGAGATTACCACTAACAGAGAAGCCTCTGTTACTCCATCAGACAAGTCATCTGGTGAATTAATCTGTACAACTTATTTCCTTATTAAAAACTCCTACTAACAAAGTTTAACGCATTTTTACCATGACTCCTCCTTCCCATAGACATAGAGGTTACAATGGCCGCACCAGGGAGCCAGAGCCAGGACTTGGATTTCCATCAGCGTCAGTTTTGCCCCCTGGCAAGCAAGAATCATTAAATAAAATTATTTATAGGAGTAAAAAGACTAATAATAAGTCAATTTCTTCTGATTCTAGTCACAGCAGGGGAAAAATTCGAGAGATTGTACTACAGGATGAAAGAAAACAAACACTGGTTGAAGGATGTGAGGAACAGAAGCAGCTTCAATGCTGTGAAAGCCCATCTAAGTTATTGCCAGGAGGATTTCCGTCATATGGTCAGCCTCAAAGGGCTACCAGCAACCCTCTACCGCACAAAGGATTGGAATCCTCTTCATTTATCTCCAGGAATCCTTTTCTCTCCCCCCAATCCTTCCAACACTCCAATCAGAATACAAAATCCCCGTGGTCCCAAGGGCAGAAATGTCAATTCAAGACATCCCAGGAACACAGGGAAGAATACCCAATGGAGAAACCAGATTTATTCAGAGATGGTATGCCTAGGGAGATCCTTACAAGGAATTTACCAACATCTAGAGCAAGGCAAAATAGCCCGTCAAGAGCGCCAGATGGAGGAATCCCCATAAATTGTACAAGTCCCCCATCTTCTAGTCATAAAGTTAGAACACAAAGTTCCCCATGTGTAGTAATTAATTACTCAAACAATTCTACTTGTACCCCTGAACAACACCAACAAATTACCACATTCCAACATGTAGTAAATGCTATGAACAATAGTAACAAAGCTCTGTCCAATGATTTACAAGAACTATGCCGTAAAATTATGAGAACCACAGATGAGCAGGTGAACCCAGAAGATAGTACATTGTATCTTATTCAACAAAGGTTGACTGAAATGGATACAAAGATTGATATGTTTAATGTAGAATTGGCTGATCATTGTAAGACATTTAGTAAACAATTGTCTAATTCTATGACCAGAATAGATGACTGGGTTGAACAGCAAGGAAATTCCAACCAAGATCTTGTTCAGAAAGTGGAACAATTGGAATTAAAAATTAAGAATTTACAGTCAGATACTACTAATAAAGTAGATTCTCAATGTAGAACCTTTGAAGATGTAGTGAACAGAATAGAGAAACAGTTCACATGTGTTACGTCAGAAATGACCAAAAACAACTCAGATATCATGCACAAGTTGGAAAAACTCCTGACTAAAGATGCCCAACCAAGAAGCAGACATGATACTATTAATGACATTGGAGATGACAGTCAATCTATTCCTCCAGTCATTACAACTCAATTGGCCAATGTGACCCCTTCACCTTTACAGAGTACCCAAGCTGAACCAAGCAGGGATCAAACTGCTACACCAACTCTTAATAATCAACAAATTAGAGTGGCCACATCCACCATTAATACTTTGGAGGGAGACAAGGCCATCCACAAATTAGTATTAGCAGGTCTGCCAAAGACTAATGAGTGGCTAACCTTTTCTGGAGTGGGAGAATATGACCACTTTAAATTCATTGATTGGATTGACAACTTGAAAGAAGACACTAATGCCCCTGATCAAATTATATGCTCAAAATTGAATTCAATTCTTACTGGAGTTGCAAATTCTTGGTATAATTCTAGGAAAAAAGAAGTACCTGGCAATAAAAATTGGTTATTCTGGAAAAAGGAAATCATTAATAAATTTAGCACTCCTGAATGGAAAAGAAAAGTGAAGACTAATTTCAGAAGAAGCAGATTTGACATAATGAGTGATGTAGAACCATCTGATTGGGTGACACAACAAGTAAACAGAATTAAAGCCATTGAAAGAGATGTAGACAATGCCTCTATTAATGATATGAAACCCAATCCAGTGTAGAATCTTTGCCAGATGATTCTGATTCTGATTCCCTTGATTCTGATTCTGATATTCATGGTACTCATGCCATTGTTTCAAAAGAAGGACTGATCATATCTAATATTTCTAAAATTGAAGATAAATTCAAACCTATGAACATTAAGAAATTACACTTGTCCAATGAGAAGCATACTGGACAAATACATAAAACTGGTGGTACTAATATCACTAACATAATATGTAATAGGTTTAAAATTAAATGTTTAATTGATGGAGGAGCCTTCTGCTCTATTATTGGTCCTAAATTATTAGATAAGATATTGCCACAATGGAAGAAAGAATTAATCCCCATTAATTCTGAGGAATTCTACAGTTGTAACAGCAAATTAAAACCACTAGGTATTATTAAATTAGATATTATATTCCCTCATAACAGACAAAGTATTCAGATTACCACTGACTTAATAGTTATGGAAGATTTTAAAATGAAATATATCATTTAGGAAATGATTATATCATTAATTATGGAATAGATGTAATAAATTCTAATGGAAGATATTTTACCTTCAATGGTGACATTATGAACAAGTTTGAACTTGGCATAAGTGACAAAATGAACCTGGAACAACTAGAATGTAATTCTATTAATAATTCTAACTTTGATAACATTATATTGGAAGCAAAGATTGCGGAGAATTTAGATGATGTGCAATTAAAAGAACCAAAGAACTTACTACATAAAAGGAAACTTGCATTTGCCACTGCTGATGAACCCTTTGGAAGCATCAGAGGTCATGAAGTTCTTAAAGACATCCTACAAAGTAAACATAATAAACTAGACTTGATTAATTCTTTACAAGAACCTTGGTCTCCTGCCTTTAATGAAAACAGATTTTCACTTCTGGATAGATTAATATATCATAGAACCAAACATACTAGTGCAGTAGTTCTGGATTTCCATCAAATGATGCCTAAAACTGCAAATTACGCAGCAGAATGTATCAAGAAATATTTTGAATATTATAAAAACAGATGGGATAAAACCCATAAGGTTAAAGTTAAAATTGAAGATCAAGTTCTTAGTTCCACATTTAATTTCACTAATTTATCAGGACCCAAAAAACTGAGAGATTCCTATGTTGGACCTTATACAATTAAAGCTTTACTGAAAGGATTTGAGGCGAAACTAGAGTTTACTATTTCAGTACGAAGTAAAACAATGATGACAAACAAAATAGATTGAGAAGACAATAAGAATTACCTAGAGGACCGTGAGTAATGAGTCAGAGAAAGAAACAGAAAGAGAGAAACAAACAAGACAAACAAGCAAGAAAGAGAGACTAATAAAACAGGAATCAGCAAACAGACTCATGTGAGATGGAAAGTGAAAGAAGAGAAATTATTCTACCACTACTCTTCAGTCTTGCAGCTGATGACCCCGCGGCAACGACGACGACGATAGGTTGATGGCTATGGCGTGTGGTCGTTGAGTGTGTTCAGATTGGTTGGTTCCGGGCGAGGTGAGGAAAGACTCGAGTTTGGTGATTCTCTGAGATTTAAACGTGGAGGGCTGCGGGCCCGGGCTGAATGAGATGGACGCGCGCGGCCCGAATTCTAAGATTCTGACACACCCGCTTGCTCAGAGACGAATAGGCGATGAGCACAGAGAAGCTGTAGGCTTCTTAGGGCCCTCTTGATGGAAGCCTTACCCACGGATTTGGTGAGGAAGTCCGCCAGCATTTGATGCGACGGGACAAATTTGAGTTCAATTGCCTTGAGTTTGATTTCCCGCCGAATAAAGTGATGGCGGAGATCCATATGTTTTGTTTTGTAGTTGGAATGGTTTGACGCGTCGTTTGCCAACGCGATGGCACCTTGATTGTCATCAAAGATGATGGTTGGACCCGGAGGCTTCACATTGAAGATCTTCTTTAACAGGGTCTTGATCCACATCAATTCTTTTGTGATATCGCCAATTGACTTGTACTCCGCTTCAGTGGAGGAGAGGGACAGTGTAGGTTGCTTCTTCGATTTCCACGAGATGATGTTGCCGCTCAGTAGCACTAGATTTCCAGAGACAGATCTGCGGGATTCAGGGCAGGAGGCCCAGTCTGCATCAGCGTATCCCAGGAGATTGACACCGTCATTTGGCGGTTTTCGAAGCGTCAGACCAATGTCGCGGGTGCCTTTAAGGTATCTGAAGACCTGTACCGCTGCGATCCAATGAGTTGTACCCGGCTTGTTGAGGAACTGCAATAAGGAGCTGACTGCAAAGGTAATGTCCGGCCTTGTAGTGACACTGACATAGTTCAATGCGCCAACTATTGACCTGTAATCATTGCCCGACTTCAGATGTGCCGCCCTCTCAGCGTTGGTGGCTTGTACCAGGTGGCTGTTCGGTTTCAAAGGTGTAGACGATGGGAAGAGTGAAGATAAGTCAAACCGATCTAGTTGCGCGTCGATATAGTGACGTTGCGAAAGCGTGACAGAGTCTTTCTCCTGCGACACATCCATCCCTAGCAACAGACTTGATTCCCCCAGATCTTTAATGTCGAACCTGGACCGTACTTCATCTTTGAACACATCTGGATCCTTGCTAAAAATTGCTAGATCGTCCACATGTAGGAATAGAAAGGTGCCCTTACGCCAGAACACGCACGGCTCGGCGTCACATCGCCTGAAACCAACCTGAAACAACCACTGCGTAAGCGTTCTGTGCCAGGCGTTTGGCGCCTGCTTAAGACCGTACATCACTTTTTGTAGCTTGAGCACATGCCCCACTGGCACTTTCACACCCGGCGGTGGATTCAAGTACATGTCCTCTTCTAGCGGCGCGTTAAGAAAGGCACTTTTTATATCAATTTGATGAAACTTGAGGTTGTTCCTGAGTGCAAAGACGATGAGAATTCGAAGGGAGACCATTTTCCCCGTGGGCGCGTATGTGTCAGAGTAGTCCTTGCCCTTGATTTGCTGAAAACCCTGCGCGCACAGTCGCGCCTTGTATTCTATGGGGACATTGAGCTGGTCTCGCTTGACCTTGAACACCCACGTGCAGTTGATGCATTTGTGGTCCTCAGGCTTCCTCACTACAATCCAGACGCTATGGTTGTCCATGTTGGTGACTTCCTTATCGATAGCACTCTTCCAGAACAACGAGTCCGCCGAATTGATCGCCTGTATATAGGATTTGGGAGTGTCATTTTCGACATTTTCCGAGAGATGAACGACGATGGCATTGCCTCAACAGTCGACCAACAGGATGTTATCTGGGGAGATAGCGCTTCTTATGACCTTGGATGGTAGAGATTGGACCGTAGGTGATACATTGTGCAACTGATCACCGGCGGCTGTGGAACTCGGCAAGGGTGAAGGAGTTTCTCCCTCTGATGACCCCTCTGGATGAGAGTCATCCCGCACGCTGGTGTCTTCTTGGCAAAGCTTGAACGCGTCGAGGTCATCAGCGTCCTTAAGTCCCGGAAAACGGTCTTCGTCGAACTTGACGTTCCTGACACGAAAGATCTTGCGCTGTTCAATGTTGTACACCCGATACGTCGAGAAATCATTCTTGTAGCCCAGAAATATTCCCCGCTCGGCTGTTGGTAAGAGCTTGAACACTCGTTGTTCCTTGGGAATGAGTACGTAAGCCAAGCAGCCGAAGGGTCTGAGTTTAGAGAGATTGACAGCCCTGCCGGTCCATTCGTTGTAAGGAATCTTGAACCCGCGCGAGGATGAAGGGGTGATGTTGGCTAGTTGCGCAGCGGTATTAATCGCTTCCGCCCAGAAGGTCCGGGATAGCTTGGATTGGACCAAGAGACACCTTGCCTTTGTGACCAATACTTGATTCAAGCGCTCAGCCATGCCGTTATTTTGAGGCGTGTAGGCGGGCGATACATGATGTGTAATTCCATTGACCCTGCAGAGTTCTTTGAATGATGCATTAACAAACTCCCCCCCACCATCTGTGACTAGTGTGTGTATTTTGTTACCGGTCTGGGTTTCAGCCATTGCCTTGAATTCCAGGAACTGAACGAAGGTGTCGTCCTTATGCCGCAGGAACTTGACAACTCGATAACCGCTGTGTTGATCAGTGATGGATAGGAAGTATTGGCTGCCAGACAGTGACCGCGTAGAGAACGGACCCACGAGGTCCATGTGAATGACCTCCAGTACCCTGCTGGTTTCCTTGAAAGCACTGCTGAACGGTAAGAGACTTCAGTTTACATATTTTACAGATGTCGCATGTAGCTGAGGCGGAATCAGGGACAAGCAGTTTTTTGGAACTTTTCACTCGGGTGGCCTAGACGCACGTGCCAGTCGGGAGCGACTGGACTTGAGAGGTAACAGGAGGAAAGAGTATTCATTGCCTCAAAGTAAGAGTCGGGAAGTTCTAACAACTGGTTTTTAATGGATCCATTTAATGAATAAGAATGATCCAGTACCACCTTCACCTTATCCTCGCCCACTTTGTCGATGGCTAAGTTTCTGTCGAAGAGACGAGGAACCGACAACAAACACCTGTTGAGATCCGGCACCAAGAGGACGTTGTCCAGCGTAAGTTGATCACCTCGGTCATTGAAAAGCGTTGCAGAGCCTATAGCAGTCGCCTTTAGGAAGTTGGCGTGACCACCCGTCGATATTTTTATGTCGACCGCTGTCACCGGCTTGAAGATCTCGGCTCTGTTGACCATATGGTGTGTTGCACCGGTATCCTTCTTTCCCTTCTCATTCCTCTTCTTTCCTCCACATTCCATTCCTCTCACTTTTCCTTGGAAACTTCGGTAACGTACGCTGCAACCTCTGATTGATGATCGTCGTCCACCTCAACTAGCTGAGCTGCCGGAGTTGAATTCGATGCTGGAGTTCCCCAGGATGCGGGTCTAAGCTCGGGATGTAGCTGATAACAATGATCCGCGTTGTGAGTGGTGATTGCCGGGTTGTGTTTGCCAGGCTCACACCTGAGCTTTGAGCGCTTCGACTTGGACTTGTTGTACTTGGACGACTCCGACACCAAAGCGGCTGCAGCCGTCTCGTTGGTTTGCATGCTCGGTTGGTGGCTGCCGACCTTGGTTTTACGAGACGCCTCTAAGTGGACCATTTCTTGAAGTTTGGTCAAGACAGCGATCGGGTTCTCACACATTGATTCGTTCATTATGATGTTATCGACTAGGTTCCACAGATCCTCAGAGAGTTTGGACAGTATGGAAAAACTCAGAATGTCATCCGGAACGCCAAGATTGAGCATTCGGATTTCGTTGAGTAATTTACGCATGTCCTGGATGAACTCTGAGAGGGATCCACGGTACTCGTATCGCATGAAGCGAAGCCAACACCTGCCTTTGTTGTTGACGGAGGCAGAGGCGAATCGTGAGGAGATGCTGCTCCAGATAAGGTACGGCGACTCGGCTATCTCAGGCAAAACGACCGTTTCGAATACTACCTCGCTGACATGGCTCATGAGTATATGAACCACCTCGGCCTGTTTGTTGGCAACGGCGATTGCGGCAGCTCCAACGAGCTCGTCATTCGGAGATTCCAGAGCGTATTTGAGGAGGTTAAGGTGTTTGAGATACGCCTTCATTTGGATGGACCATTGTAGGAAATTCGTCTCCAACAACATAGGGATGTTGGTTTTAGGCGTATGTCCTTCTTGCTCGGCCATCACGATCCCCTACTTGTTTCGGCGCCGTTCGAGACTGTAAATCTGAAAGGATTTGAGGCGAAACTAGAGTTTACTATTTCAGTACAAAGTAAAACAATGATGACAAACAAAATAGATTGAGAAGACAATAAGAATTACCTAGAGGACCGTGAGTAATGAGTCAGAGAAAGAAACAGAAAGAGAGAAACAAACAAGACAAACAAGCAAGAAAGAGAGACTAATAAAACAGGAATCAGCAAACAGACTGTGAGATGGAAAGTGAAAGAAGAGAAATTATTCTACCACTACTCTTCAGTCTTGCAGCTGATGACCCCGCGGCAACGACGACGACGATAGGTTGATGGCTATGGCGTGTGGTCGTTGAGTGTGTTCAGATTGGTTGGTTCCGGGCGAGGTGAGGAAAGACTCGAGTTTGGTGATTCTCTGAAATTTAAACATGGAGGGCTGCGGGCCCGGGCTGAATGAGATGGACGCGCGCGGCCCGAATTCTAAGATTCTGACATTTACATGGTGCAAATGCAGTAGAAGTTATATTAACTGGAGAATTAGAAAGGATACACCCCTGATTCAGAAAGAATTCTGAGACAATAGAGAGTTGACAAAAGAAGCCATTAAAAAATTTGTAGTCAACCCTTTTTTAGAGGGAGGAAGTGTCAGCCACTGAGTACATATCACATTACCTGAAATGTACCTCGTAACTGCAAATTTTATTAATTATTATCATCTCTAATAATAATTACTACTCTTATTATTATTATTATAATTCATTATTATTATATCATTACTATTATTATTATTAAAGTACATTAATTACAATAATTAATATAAATACTTTAACAATATATTCATTAATAACTCATGAATAATTCTGGTTAAGCTATTTACTCCTGTTATACAAGATACATAACTTGTAGGCCGTTTACCCTCCTGTCACGTGAAATATCCAGAGTAACAGATATCACTCTTTTCCCTCTGATTACGCCCACATTCCTTAACATTGGAATATTTCACGTATAAGATATGTACTTTAATATCTTATTAGTGAAAGAACTTATTAATATTATGATAATTAATACTTATAAGATGTACCAATAATAAATGACATCATTATAAGATATTATCTTTAATAATATTAATAACAGATCATTAAATACAAATGTCATGATGTGATCCAATCATACTAAGGATTACTGATCAAAGATGTGTCCCATAACACAGCCTTAGTAGAAATCACATCATAAACATTAACAGATCCTCCCAAAAGGATCTGTCTTGTCCCTGAAGTTCCACAGTACCTCCCAGGTCCTGGAAGCGCTCACAGTTCCCCCCTGAGGAGCTCTTACAATATATAAACAGACTGTAAACAGTTGTTTATCCCCCAGAGAATATTTAGAACACCACAGCACAGTACATACCTTAGAGTTATTTACCTTGCTTAGTTCCCCATTCTCCAACAATCCCCCAATTCTAGATAATCTATAGTTTATTACTGTCATTACCTCAAGAATTGGCCACAACCTACCTTCAAAAAGGTAGAACCCACGAACCCAAGTGAGTATCTCCTTGGATGCCTATTAATACTTTGTATTGATTTGGATGCGCCTAATTAGAGCAATTAGAGCAAGCCTCTCAGACAAGATTACTGATTGAGGAAGTACCTTTTTACAGGACTTAACCATTACCCAAACCACTTTAAACCATCAACCTACCTTAGTTACAACCATTAACCACGGTTAGTTCCACACCCAGGCTGACAGGAAGCTACTGACCAGGGATCTTCATGAAACTTATCAATATTTCTTCTAGGGTTGCACTGAATATTTAGTAATGGGAAGGAATCATAATTGTTGAGGTGAATGGGGAAGGAGATAGACTGCGCATATTTATGTATGGAACAAGGAAGTGATTCCGGGTGTGCCCTGCAGTTTCACACCCTGTATGTGGTGTCACACCTCTGACAGACGGCTCAAACACGCCTTGGCCCGCAGTCGGAGACATCCCAACCTCCAATTCCTGGTTGCAACATCCAACATGTCCAAATATCCTCACCACCCCAACGAGCCTCCACTTGGCCCCTGCAACAATGCTCACCACCAGGGCATTGATAAACGCACACCAA
Source organism: Puccinia hordei (assembly GCA_007896445.1). Lineage (NCBI taxonomy): Eukaryota > Fungi > Basidiomycota > Pucciniomycetes > Pucciniales > Pucciniaceae > Puccinia > Puccinia hordei. The sequence goes on from RDRW01000455.1 coordinate 282,703, forward strand.
CGCCAACCCGCACTCCAATTTATTTTGGCGTGTGGGAGCGGACACCAAAAAATTGGCGTGTGGGTCCCACACGCCAATTTTTTTTGGTGTGTAGGCCCTGCACCCCAAAAATAATTGGCGTGTAGGTCCCACATGCCAATTTTTTGGCGTGTGGGATAGCGCTCAGGTAATGGAACCGGTGGACCGGTTCAATTACGAGAGCAAGTCCCCACACGCCAAACACTTGGTGTGTGGGAACTCTTGTCGGCCGGCCAGGAGGAGTTCCTCCCGGCCAACGAGGTTATACAACCTTGTTGGCCAGGAGGAACTCCTCCTGGCCAACAAGGTTTATACAACCTCGTCAGCCAGGAGGGGAGGGAATCCTCCTGGCCAACAAGGTTATACAACCTCGTTGGCCAGGAGGAACTCCTCCTGGCTGACGAGGTTGTGTAACCTTGTCGGCCAGGAGGATTTCCTCCTGGCTGACAAGGTTGTATAACCTTGTCGGCCAGGAGGAGTTCCTCCTGGCTGACACGGTTGTATAACCTTGTCGGCCAGGAGGAGTTCCTCCCGGCCGACGAAGTTATACGACCTCATTGGCCAGGAGGACTTCCTCCAGGCCGACGAGGCTGTATAACTTTGGCGCCCGGGAGGAACTCCTCCTGGCCAACAAGGTTATACAACTGGCCGGGAGGAGTTCCTCCCAGCTGAAAAGGTTGTATAACCTCTTCGGCCTGGAGGAACTCCTCCTGGCCGGCCAACAAGAGTTCCCACACGCCAATTGTTTAGCGTGTGGGGACTTGATCTTGTAATTGAACCAGTCCACCGGTTCAATTACGTGAGTGCTATCCCACACGCCAATTTTTTGGTGTGTGGGACCTACACGCTAACCAATTGGTGTCAGCTTTCTGTACTCTACTCCACTTATTGTGGCGTGTACAGTAAGGACTAAAGAATTATTTTACACTTAAAAAGTGTAATAAGGCAATTTCCAATAAGAACAATTACTTAAGTGTTTATGTAAACACTAAGTATCAAAAAAAACAGGTTATAACCCTGCTGCAAAAGCTTCTATTAAGGGATATAAATCCTAGAAGGGCTAACCAGATTGATACACGGTTCTTCCAATCCAATTAAAGTTATTTAATTGATTGGGGGGGATTTGGTTGAGGAATTTTAACTAATTAAGATAGTATATAAATAAAGGCCAGTCCTCCTTACTTACAGCAGAAGGGGAGCGCCTTTTTAGCTTATAATAAGTTATCTAGTGTGTGTTAAAATTGATGGGGACGGATGTCTTCAATTTGGTGAAGAAACCTCCCTTTAAATAATAAAGTAATTATTATTTCACAAGCTTCTTGGAAGCAGTGATCAGGATAAGATCACCAGGGGGAAATGATAACCCTGTTCGTGATCCGATGTGAAAAATGGTGTCATTCCCTTGTAGAATGACCCCATAATTATTTCACAATAAATTGCTTAGTGGGAAAGAATTATTTCAGCATTGAATAATTATTTCACTAAGTATTACTTGTGAACAAATTTTCTAGGGGCTAGAGCTTAAAAAAGCGCTTGCCCTGAGTGATCAGTAATCTAAAATCACATGTACTTATGTAATTAACACATAATACATAAGTTATGTAAGTAAATACATATGTAATCTTATACTTTTTCCAGGATTTTCAAGGAAAAACCTATACCAATAAATGGTTCTTTATCCATTTATTGGGTGTTTGAAAATTGATTTGCCAAGGATTTTCTTTAATTAATTTTCCTTGGATTTTTGATAAAAAAAAGGTATAATTCCATATAATCTTATTAGTATGTTTCACATATGGTCATGAGTGTGGCTTGAACACAGAGCCTTATTTATCATCCAGATATTTCTAAGCTTGTTCTTACCTGTTAGACTACTATACTAATTGTTGAAACAGTTAAGTATAATTTCTGTTATAATCGGAAAATCTTAGTAAAATAAATAAAATAAAATAGAATAAAATAAAATAGAATAAAATAAAATAAATAATAATATAATTAAATCTTATTAATTACTCAGCTTGCAGTTTCAAGTGTTACATGATATATGTAATATCTTGGTGGCTGAAAATTGGTGTGTGGGACCTACACGCCAATTATTTTTGGCCTGTGGGACCCACACGCCAATTGTTTGGCGTGCACTCCCACACGCCAAAATAAATTTGCGTGCGGGTTGGCGTTGGCGTGCGCCTTTGGCGTGCGTTTATCAACGCCCCACCACCACTACAAGGGTTGACTAAACCGACCAAGTCTCAACAAAGCTTGCACCAAAGCCCCACACAATTCAATCATACCTCACACCATTTCAAGCTCAGCCCTGCCACCTATGAATCCAGCCCCGCCATCCAAAACGCATGTCCCTCCTCAACGGCCAGAGATGATGACCCCGTACCACAACCAAGGACCGGGTGAGTTTCTCCACCCATCATATTCCCCAGAAACACCCGTCTGACTAATGAAACAATCACCATTTACAGACTTAATCCTGTCGCCCCAGGAGGGACAACTGGGTCCGATCCAAAATCATCCAGGTAGCCAACTGATAAGCTCCCCCCACAATTACCATACACTCGCTTGCAGGACCTTTTTTCCAGTTAGTAACTCTGATCCCAATGGATCAGATGCTACTAACTTGTCCCAAACTCCCTCCAGTCTCCGCTGTAGCCACTGTTTATGCCTACTATCCTGGTCTGGTGGGAGGCTCACTAATTGTTCAATTGATGCCGTTCGTACCCGGCTGGAGTTGATGGGCGATTGATTTTGACTCAACAACAACATGATTCAATGAGCTTGAAATCTTGTTTATGTACGTTAGATTTTATTTTACCCGCTACAAAGCTTACTAACTGCTCCTCTCCGTAGATTCCCAAAGAAGAGCTGTGGCTCATGAACATCATGATCACCCTCAACGGCCAAATATTTCCACAACATTCCTCCACCATCCCCGAGGTCACGGGTGACGCCCGGTGGTTCTCCTCATAAGTCCGCCAGTTTATTCGCAGGCAGGTATGTGAAGCACTAATGCGTCCAGACATTGAGGCATATGGGCGTCAATTGGCAACAAAACAATTTATCAATGAGTGCCCTTTCTTTATTATCAAGGTAAGCCAGCAAGATCTAATTGCCCTTTTTGGGCAATTGATAGCCAACTTCATTATCCAGGCAGGGGGTGATGGAACAGCAGAGCACCACCTTCAAGGCTGCCCACATGCTGTGCAACTACTGTACCAACTCAGACTACACATGCAAACCCGACCAACTCATTGGCGCCATCCTCAAGTCAGAGAAGAACACCTTCTCCAACCTACTCCAAATTGGGTTGGTGCCCACAACCGCAAGGGCCACTCTACTACCCCCACCATCGTTGGATAACATGATTGCTGGTGTATACAGCAATATGGATCCCCGATTCGCAGGAATCAGTCGATTGATGATTGTTAGCAATCAGCGCATCACTGCATCACGCCGGGCCCGGTTGGCCTACATCCAAGCAATGATCAACCTGAACCAACTTGCCCGGATTGCCAGCCCGGGTGTTCCCTTACATTGTTTTTGGGAGGATATCAATTGAGATCTAGCTGGCCGCAGAAGCAAATCATCCATGTACAATGGGATGTTTGGACACCTTGTTCTGGAGCGGGAAAAGCAACTTTGGGATGAATGTAAGACCTTTGACAACTGGAGCAAGGATGATCAGCAGCTCCCAACCAAAAGCAAGGTCTTGGCTGGAATTGTGTTGCCAAACGCCCACGGTTCTCTCCACCAAGAGGGCGCAGAGAGATAAGTGTTGATGGGGATGATAGTCTCCCCAATCATCCCATTTCTCATTTATTATGTTGTCATTTCCCCCTATTCTGTTTATTATACTACATGTAAATACACAAGATTGCAACACAAACATAAGCAAGCAATACATGTGAGATTTTGATATGAGGCACTTTATTGCAGCTATAACTAAAATGCTAATAGTAGTAACAGAACTCTGATAAAATCAAAAACAATAAACTGTTAATAAAGAAAAGATAACAAACCCTAAAATTGTATAATAAAAGTAAAAGAATGATATTTATTATACCTTTAGCTTTGTTAGATCCTAGTAACAACTCAATTTGATAACAGTGCCCTTGAAGATGAATAGGAATAGAGAAAATAGTCACAAGCCTGAAAGTTTTAAGAAAAAGAAAGATCAATTTTTTATGCTCAGAGAAATGAATAGACAATAGTGAGATATAAAAAGAAACTGTTCCAAGTACCTCCACTTGGACTAAGTTGCACTCCTCCTATATCTTCAAAGTTGGTTTCAATTGATTGATTGGACAAACAAGCAGCTGATAGGGTTCTCAACAGTTGATTAAGGGAAGTATTCGGTAGAAAATGGAATAGGTGGTTGTCAGTGGAAAATCTTCTCGAGTCTGCAGAGCCTTAGATCTTGTGGGAGCGGGACTTCTAGGATTGAATCACTTTGCATATGACTTGAATTAACCTTGCATATTGACAGCGGTGTCATACGGTGGTATATGACACTACAAAACTGGTCATTCAGCCAGTGTCATAGCCTTTTGGTTAAGGAGCATATTTCAGTTTGATTGGAAATGCTGAGTCATGACAGTTGTCAGTCTCTGTGATGCCAAGAACTGGATTCTTCTAGCTACACAGGGTGCAAGGTATAAACAGCTGCAGGTTGTGCAGTGAAAGGTGGGTAAAAAAGGTGAAAAGATATAAAAAAACTATAAAGTTTTTATTAACAGAGGGGCCTGAGTTACAGGGGTATTTACTGTGCCCTCTGGAATATTCAGGACCTGTGTGAACAGGGGGTATTTTGGGTACCTGAAATTCTAGTCCTTTGAACAAGGAGTACACCTAGACAATAACTACTGAAGGAATGGAGGAAATAGACTTACTGCTTCTATTTCCTGTCAGGGGTTCTTCAGGGAGTTGTAGGTGGTCCAGAAGCGCTGTGGTATTCCAAACCCTGTTTCAAGTATCAGGCAGGATTATATTCTTTCATTATCTTTCAGAAGCTAAAATAGTAGCAATATAAATGCATAATTGAAATCTAGGGTAAATTTAATCTACAAGTCACCCATTTATGTTAGGGTTTTGCACGGCTAAATCAAAAGTTATACAGTTAAAAAGAATTATAGTGAATAATGAGTACATAGTATATATATAGAAGTAGTATATAGTTTAGTGTTAGGTCACATGACGCAGCACATGATCCGTGGCACAGTCTAAGTACATACTCTCACCAGCAGAAATAGCTCACTTTAGGTCACAGGGCACAGCACATGATCTGTGGCACAGTCTAAGTACATAACCTCACCAGCAGAAATAGCTCACTTTATGCACTCCATGCATGAAGGCAGCGTAGAAGAAGAGACCCCACCAGCATAAATACCTCAATCAGACATCCCACCAGCACAAATCCCTCCCATTTTACTATATAAAGGGGAGGTTGTTCCCTCCCAGAAAGAATATCAGGCCAGTAGCATCCAGCAGCATCCCACTTGGATCCCACGCCCCATCATCTAGCTAGCAAACTAAATAAAATTACTCATCCATATAAATAGTGTGATCTTAATCAGGTGACCCACAACAACATCTTTCATATCAGTTTAAAATACACAAAAGAAACAAAAGGGAAATTGTGCTCTTTTAACTAAAGGTTAAGGAAGAGGGTATAACACATTGAATAGTTCACATTATACCAAAAACATCCATCTACTCATTCTCTCTGACTGCATCTAAACATAAAAAACAAAATAAACACTAAAAACATATAAATACTGTTCCTCATCAATTCCCAAGGCTTGTATTCCATTTGTCAAACTTTCTGTAACAATCCATCCACTATCTACTTCCCTGATCCCTTCATCAATCTCATTTGCTGATTATTTGTACGTTGAAATTAGATCTTTGTCTGATAAGAGATTACTACATGAATAGTTCTCTTAAAGAAAACAAAAAGAAAGTTATCAGCCACAACAATAAATAAAATTGTTGTATTAACTCTTGTAGTAAATAGAGGGGCAGGTCTTTCAAACCACCCTTAACAGTTGTAATAAATTCATACATACCTGAAATACTATAACTGTTATTTCCCCCTCACAGAACTACCCCCGTCCCAAAAGGAGTTCTCACAGCGCTCACAAGGTTGAGTAACAGGTTTTTGTTGAGTGCTGATAAATGTGAAAGGGTTTGTTGAATGAACTTCAGGTATAAAACAAGCAAAAACTGACTATATAACAGGCTATAAGGCTGGTTGATATGGTGGGTAAAAGCTGGTAAATGTAAGTGAAGATGGGGATATCATTTCGTAGGAAGGACGGGCTGTTTGTATATCCATTCTGGGCCCTTGGGGGCGAATCAGAAGCTCTTTTTGCCTGGTCTAGGCTTCTACTAAGTCCTAGTTACCTGTATAACTGGTTTGGTTACGGTAGGGCTTAGTTACATGTTTCAAAAGGCCCAAAGTGGTTTAATGCTCCCAGTAAGGTGATTAATTTCGTGTCTTCCTCCCTTTTGGACCATTATTCTATTTACAACCAACCAATTGGGCTATCTTGGCCTTAGTAGGAAAAGTATGGCCGCGGCGTTGGTTGTGGCTTTTTATTACAGGTGCCAGGTACATGTACCTATGGGAATAATGATGTAAACCTTATTTATGCATCATAACCGAACTCTATTAACATTAATTACATAGTCTACTAGCATATATGTAGGTTATGTAGATCTTCAAGTCATATGAAAACTTGAAGGCCTTGTGAAGGGATATGAAGGAATAATAATTACGGGGTACGTTTGCTGAGCTACCCTAGGTTAATTTACATGTAGATTCAGAATCCTAAATAATATTCCGTGTTTTCTTTATACTTTAGAAGTTATATCTAGATTCTGTGTTATATGTTTTGTTTTTAATCATTTCTTTCAAAACAAAAGACGTAAGGTGTGCATTCTTTTGAGAATAGGAATATAAGTTGTATATTGTTATAATTTGCTATGGTCAGTTTGTCTCTGAATTAGTAGCAGGCTGACAACAGTAAACTGGCTAACCCTGCCACGGGTTCAATGCGTGATCAGGACATCTCTATCCTGTGACCATTGTCAAGGGTTTCCACCCATTGGTAGCAATACTGTAGTTATCTTTGAGCTTCACTTCTTCAAAGTTCAAAGATAACTTCAAAGCTGCTTTGAAAGTTGAAGTTCAACGCATCTCTATCTTTGAGGAAAGTTTCCCTGCAGTCTTGGTGGTTCCTTGTAGCGTCAAGAGTGTGTCTGAATATGGCTCCATGAGGGACACATGGATTAGTTCCACCAGCCATAGCACATTCAAGAAAAAGTGCGCTTAACCCCCAGGGTACTGTCATACGGTGGTATATGACACTACAAATTTCCAATATGAACTGGTCATTCAGCCAGTTTCATAGCCTTTTGGTTAAGGAGCATAGTTCAGTTTGATTGGAAATGCTGAGTCATGACAGGCGGTCAGGATTATTTGAAACTCCTCCTTAATTCTGACTCTGACAAGTGAAGTTGTGATCGGGAGCTTTCCAATTTGATGAACCCAAGTGGTTTGGTTAGACCATCCGCTATCATGTTGTGAGTTGAGACTTGCTGCATCATGAATTGCTTCTTATTGACTAATTCTAACATGTATTGAAATTGAACCTCAATGTGTTTGGTATTGTCATTCAATTGAGCCTCTTTGCTAATGATCACTGCACCCGAGTTATCATTTCTCATTGTCGGAGCCTTGATCTTGACGTGTAAATTCAATATTAAATTAGTCAACCATCTCAATTGTTTTGCACATTGATTGATTGCCACGACCTCTGCCTCTGTAGTTGATTGTGCCACTACCAGTTGTTTCTTTGTCAACCAACATATGGGATTCGCATACACTGTAATGACATACCCCGATGTTGACTTCTTTGTGATCAATGAGGTTGCATAGTCCCCATCCACCCAGCCGCACAACCCTTTGTATGGATCTTCTGCTTGCTTGTAATGAATTCCCATCGTGTCTGTCCCCTTGATATATCACAACATATGTTTGATTGCTGACCAATGTGATTCATTTGGTTTGCTTGTGAATTGAGCCAACAAATTGGTTGCAAAGGTTATATCCGGTCTAGTATGAAGAGCCATATAATTGAGCATTCCTACGGCCTCCTGATAGAGTTTTTGATTTATTGGTGGAGCGTCCATAGCAACAATTTTGTGAATATTGATGGGCACCGGCGCTCAGACTGGATTCGCGTCCTGCATGTTGAAGTCATATAAGATGTTGTCCGCAAAATCTGCCTGGTGCAAATGGACAGAGCCATCCTCCTTCCAGTCAAGGGTGTAGCCCAGGTGTTGCGTTGGATGTTCCTTTATTTTTATTGAATAGACGTTTGTAATATCTTCCAGAAATTTCAGTACCCGTTCATTATTGTTGCCAACCACAAGACCGTCATCCACATGCATATGCAAGATCAAGGTTCAATCGACGTTGTAGAACACTGATTCATTGAGAGGCGAGGACAATAGTCCTAATTTTGTTAACGTGCCAACCAGATGCTTCCGCCATTGACGTGGCGCTTGTTTAGTCCCATACAGTGATTTATGCAAGCGCCACACCCATGACTCTTTGCCTGGTGTCTCAAATCCTTTGACCTGAGAGACATATACAGGTGCATTGACTCCACCGTATAAGAAAGCTGTCTCTACATCAAATTGTGAAACCGCCCATTGAAGATTAACCGCTAGTTTGAGGAGTAATTTCAGAGACTCGTTCCGGGCAACCAAGGCGTGGGTCTGTTCAAAATAGTGCAGCATGTGCACTTGATAGTTACCAAAACACACCCACCGTTCCTTGAATCTCAGCAGATCGCCAAATTCATTCTGTTTTCGCGCAAGTAGCCACATTCCCCCAATCACTTTGTTATCTCCCGGCGGCGGTACCAAAGTACCTGTATTCTTTGTGGATAACAAATGATATTCATTGTAAATAGCTTCTAGCCAACCAGCAGATTCAGTCAAATTTCCCAGTGCTTCTTTGATGGTCACTGATTCAGTCAGATACAGGTGTTCAGGGGGATTGAACTGCACTAGCAACAACTCTTCCGGTGGATCACGAATGCTTTGAGGGGCCTTATTTCTGATCTTTGCTCCTGGCCTTTGTGCCGTGTGAATGACATTCTGATTGTCTATTGAGCTTGAAATTTCTTTTGATGGAGGCTGCATTACCGGCACAAAATCATAATTTTTCGTTAGGGTTGGTTTTAACAGACTGCTAGGAGGATTTTCAGGTACCGCGTCTGTGGAGGAAGACCACACCTTGTCTTTGATGAAAGACTGTATGGATGGAGAGGGATTATTTATAGACACGAAGTCTGAAGAATGAGAAAGGGGATTGTTTATAGACACACCGTCTTTCCAGATGAATTGAGTCACAGATGTTGCATTGGGTAAGGTATCTGGAGGTTTCTTAACTGAATCTTTGGAATTGTACTTGAATTTAAGTTGTGTGGGGATATAATCTTGACTGATTACAACCTGCCGTCGTGTAGGATCAAAGAACCTGACAGCGTCTGAGTGATCCTTGTATCCAAGACATATGAGCGGTCTTGATGGTACTGCCACTTTGGATGGGAGTCGGTGGGAGACAAATACCTTGAGACCAAACGGAATTGATTCATTAATATCCCGTAACAGATCAATACATAAATTCAGCTCAGATAGTACCCTGACAGGAGACAACCACTCCAGAGATTTCAACGGTAACAAATTGATTAGGGTTGATGCGTAGTTTGCAGCTTCATCCCAGAAATTTATTGGAACAGATGATTGCGCCAGTAAAAATCGGATCTTTGCCAAGAGAAGTTGATTAAAGTGTTCCGCCAGTCCATTGGTCTGGGGATTATTGGCGGGTCCAGCTTCAATTCAAATTCCTAGTTGTTCAAGATTAGACAGAAAGAATTTAGAACTAAATTCTCCTCCCCGATCTGTATGAATGATAGCAGGGGACTTACCTGTCTTGTTCAAAACTTCATTTATATAAGACAGGATTTTCCCCTCCGATTCCAATTTGTGTTGCATGAGGTATGTCCTGTTGAATCTAGAATAACCATCTATGATCACCAGAATATACTTCCACAAAAATCTACTTGGGGGGGACACTTGTAACATGTTGATATGCAAAGTTTTGAAGGGACGGTTGGTGGTAGGTAGCGGATTAGAATGAGGTGCTTGCTTGAGCTTGCACCTTTTCCATACCTTGCAGTTCTTCGCCCATTGATGGTTGAATTTTGGTTTAATCTTGTACAGATCAAAAAAAAATTGAGGTATATATCTCATGGGTGGCCAAGAAGTATATGATAGTCTAGAGCCGGATCAGGATCAGATACATTCAGCACATAACTTGAAAGGTTGATTTTTGGGGCAATAGCTTGATATAGATTGCCAACTCGTGGGAACCGGAACACAACCTTTTGACCGGATTGTACTAAGACTCGTCAATTCTTCAAAAGCATTTTTAGCCCATGATCTTCAAGTTGACTTGCAGAGATTAGATTTTGAGGCCCGTTTGGAGCATAAAACACAGGGTGAATTAGCTTTCCTCCTAAGTTTTCAGCTTTCTGTACTCTACTCCACTTATTTTGGCGTGTACAGTAAGGACTAAAAAAAAATACTTTACACTTTAAACAGTGTAATAAAGCAAATAACAATACCAATAATTACTTAAGTGTTTGAAAAACACTAAGTAACACAAAATAACTGGTTATTAACCTGCTGCCAAAGCTTCTGTTGATGGAGTATTAACTCAGAAGGGCTAACCAGATTGATACACGGTTCTTCCAATCAAATTAAAGTGTATTTGATTTATTGGGGGGGGATTTGTTGAGGAATTTTAGATATAAGATAGTATATAATAAAGGCCAGTCCTCCTTAGTTACAGGAGATGGTGAGCGCCTTTGTGGCTTATAATAAGATATCTAGTGTATATTAAACTTGATGGGGAGGTGATCTTCAATTTAGTGAAGAAACCTCCTCTTAAATAATAAAATAAATATTATTTCACAAGCTTCTTGGAAGCAGTGATCAGGGTAAGATCACCAGGGGGAAATGATCACCCTTTTCGTGATCCGATGTGAAAAATGGTGTCATTCCCTTGTAGAATGACCCCATAATTATTTCACAATAAATTACTTAGTGGGAAATAATTATTTCAGCAGTAAATAATTATTTCACTAAGTAATACTTGTGAACAATTTTTCCACGGACCAGAGCTTGAAAAAGCGCTTGCCCTGAGTGATCACTAATTTAAAATCACATGTACTTATGTATATAATGCATACTACATATGTCAGCCTGGGTGTGGAACTAACCATGGTTATGGGTTGTAACTAAGATAGGTTGATGGTTTGAAGTGGTTTGGGTAATGGTTAAGTCCTGTGAAAAAGGTACTTCCTCAATCAGTAAGTCTTGTCTGAGAGGCTTGCTCTAATTGCTCTAATTAGGCGCATCCAAATCAATACAAAGTATTAATAGGCATCCAAGGAGATACTCACTTGGGTTCGTGGTGACTACCTTATTGAAGGTAGGTTGTGGCCAATTCTTGAGTTAATAACAGTATTAAACTATAGATTATCCAGAATTGGGGGATTGTTGGAGAATGGGGAACTAAGCAAGGTAAATAACTCTAAGGTATGTACTGTGCTATGGTGTTCTAAATATTCTCTTAGGGATAAACAACTGTTTACAGGCTGTTTATATATTGTAAGAGCTCCTCAAGGGGGAACTGTGAGCGCTTCCATGACCTGGGAGGTACTGTGGAACTTCATGGGCAAGACAGATCCTTTTGGGAGGATCTGTTAATGTTTATGATGTGATTTCTACTAAGGCTGTGTTATGGGACACATCTTTGATCAGTAATCCTTAGTGTGATTGGATCACATCATGACATTTGTATTCAATGATCTGTTATTAATATTATTAGAGATAATATCTTATAATGATGTCATTTATTATTGGCACATCTTATAAGTATTAATTATCATAATATTAATAAGTTCTTTTATTAATAAGATATATTTATTATTTATTTATCTATTATATTTGTTTATTACATTATTACCGTGTAATAATGTTTATATTCTAATATTTTATCTTTTTCTTATGTTTTATTATAATTTGTGGTACGTTATTACTTGTGTTATAATGTCTCTTTCATATGTATTTTTTATTAATTAATTATTACTTATTTATTGTTCTAGTCAGGTTGTCTCTGAACTAGTAGCAAGCTGACAGTACTAGAAGGAGTAGGAATTTAGTGGTGGTTTGAGTGAGCTACCCCACTTAATTTTACATTATGAGCTGATTGATATAATGATATTTCATGATATGTTATTATTTACAGTAGTAATACAGTATTTTTGTTGTATTTTACAGTTTAGTCAGTTCTTAGGATACTCTGGAGTATCTCTAGGGCTGAGAGAACTCTTGTTATACAAGACACGTAACTTGTAGGCCCTGTTCCCAAATTTCACATGAGTTATCTGTTGGTGTTTAATCCTGACATTGGTGAAATGCAACATGTGACAGACTGTGATATTGCATGTATGCATTACCTTGGTGAAAATTTTCAGTCAACTTGGGCGGTTCAAGTCAACTGGCGAAGGGGCAAGATTGAGAAGCAACCCATCAAGACAATTGAGATGAATCAACCCATCAAAAACCAACTACAGACAGTATTTCCCTTAATCCACCGTTGTGGTGATCCATTCCACATCATTACTATAATTTCCAAGACTATTTACCACTAATAAATCACATTCACTTACAAATAAATACTCATAAATCCCAAACCTTAAATATATTCACTGTTATCATTTCATAATCAGATACACCCCATTTTAACCCTAGTCACCCACTACAACTACCCCCAAATTCCTCATAGTTCAAGAGTTACAGGCAAACTCAGAATAATACAAGCAAATTATAGTATAAAGCAAGGTATAGAATACAATAAGTACATATTATAATTAGATATATTTTCACAACCAAAATACATAATAAATATTACACATTATATACTACATAACATATTACATCATATACATAAACTCTACCTTTCCACTACTCATCTGTCACTGTCATGACCATTTCATATGTGTCACTGTCTATTCTACTTCATCTGTCATATTTTCCTTTCCCACCAGCTACATGTCATAGCCTGGTTGTTTCCTTTCTCTAGCCTGATGACTCATCTTCTCTCTCAGATATATAAGGACACCTGTTCCTCCCTCTTGTTCCCTTATGGACCCCACAGCTTACTAAATTACCCCCTACATATACCAACTTTACAGATCCTATAATTAGTATACATAACTTAGTAGAGCTACCATCACCCTTATAAATGTAAATATACATATAAATACCAGTACAGCTCAGTTACTCAGCTAAAACTACATATAAGAAGATTATTCCCCTCTCTTGTTTGGTCCATCTTGACTCAAGAGTTATAAACCATTTCTCATAAGATTATCCCCCTCTCTTGTTTGGTCCATCTTGACTCAAGAGTTATAAAACCTTTCCTCACACCACAAATACTTATACCCAATTATTACATATACTTTTCATACATCACAATCCCCCCTGTTATCCATTCCTCTCACCTTGTGTGTAGTAGCAAAGCTCATCAGTACTAGTCATCTAAGAATAGATAGAAATTAGCCACACCTTTATTTTTATTCTTAGTGTTACACTCATCCCCATAGCATTAGTCAGGAAGGCAGCTTTACCCCAGCACCCTTGGTATAACTTACATTAATACTAGTGTAGTCATCCATTTCCCTTCCAAGCTCTATTCTGTCCCTTGAGTAGTTCCACACCGTCAAGCACCCTAAACACCAGTTCAGTCCCAACCGTGAAACTTGTATAAACCTCAGAGTTTAAAGATCCAGGAGGAGTTTGAATTGAGTCAAGTGGAGGGACTTGTCAATCCAAAATTATATTTCTTGTCTATTATTTTTATTACATCCATGCTTGAGTATTGACTTTTCTTTCTTAACTGCTAGGCTTGTGATCATTTCCAATATTCCTGTTATCTTCATTCATCTTTGTTAAATACTCACTGTGTTCAATAAGACTAGAACATAAATTCATTCATTCATTTTTATTATCAAATCTCTTATTTCTCTTTTCTTATCTCTCACTTATTAACAACTTCTGTTTCTTAATTATCTACAAGTGTTTTTGCTACTATTGGTATTTTTAAGTTGAAGCTGCAATAAAGTGTTATAACTCAATTTCCTACAATATCCTGAGTAACAGATGTCACTCTTTTTCCTTCTGATTACACCCACATTCCTTATAATTGGAACATTTCACGTATAAGATATGTACTTGAATATTTTATAAATAAAATGACTTATTAATAGTATAATGAGTAATACTTATAAGATGTGTCAATCACAAATGACACAATGATAATTTAATATCTTTATCAATAATAATAACAGATCATTCAATATAAAGATCATGATGTTACAGATCAAGATGTGTCCCATAACACTGGAAGACTTCCCTTCAACTCTGTAGCCCCCTACAGAGTCAGATTTGAAGTATTTCAAACTAGATTTATAACCCCCCTGTAGAACTTCATTCCCCTTGCATCTGGCCACCAGTTTTAGTCAGACCCACCAAAAACACGGTTTACACAAGCACAACCATCCCAGTTCAGTTGCTCCTCACTCTCTTTGTCTTGATTCATTATACAAACACATTTGCATTTAATAAACAGGAATGAACAGCTTGACAAGCAGTCAGCAAGAGGACAATGACAAAGCTGTGATCATAATAGTAGCCTTGGCCTTATTAGGCAAATGGATGCCAATACTGTCAGCTTGCTACTAGTTTAGAGACAACCTGACTAGAACAAAATAAATAAAATATTATTAATCATTTAATAAAAAGTAATAGATGAATAATAATAAGATAAAGCAACATAAAAAAGTAATATGTAAATAATGAATACAGGATTACATAGTAAATTAATAATAATAGATAAATACAATAGAATAACAAAAACAATAAATATGTTAAGAAATAATAAGATAAGTGGAAATATTATCTCATAATCTTGAAGAGCGTGTAAAATAATCTACGGTACTTCAGCCAAGTACCCCAAGATAACGTAAAACTTCTAGTAGTAAAACAACTGAAAAGAATATTACTACTAAGCGCTGAAATAATTATTATATATTAAAATATAGAATAAAAAAGATAAATAAATATAAAAAAACACAAAACAAAAATTTATTTAAATAAAAACAGAATAAAACATGACATAAAATAATATCGTATATAATACTATTAATATACTATATTATTTATCCATTTTATTTAAATACAAACTAGCTACACTAAGGATGATTCAGGGGACAAAGACCACGAACAAGAGGAAGGAAATAAAATGAGAACATCTCAAAAATAATAATTAAACAACTGTTCAAAATAAATATACTACATCCTTAGTGGAAAATTATCTGTTGACATATCTCTGCAGTCATGCATTCCCAAAGAGCCTGCATGACAGGAATCAAACAAGAAGCTCTTGAAGCGCCCCCCACACAAAAAACAAACAGATGGATTCACATTGTATACAACAAAAACATCTTTAAACTCTGACAAGTGTGATCAACAAGTACATATGACATTTAATCAATACTTATTGACATGTAATTAAAACTTTGGATCAACACATCTAACAAACATTGTCAGAGGTTCAGAAGAGCCTCAAGATGCCAAAAAAATAACATAAACAGGCTGTAACAATAGGAGACAGCCTGTACATATGTAAATTTGATTAAACAACTACATACATTTGTATGAATCTTAAACCCTCCTTTTATTTTTCCCATAGCCAAAAATACTCCTGTGTTCCCCATCAGGGACTCCAGAAAGGCATTTAAGGAGCCCTTCTTCCCCCTGTATTTTGATTCCTCAGCTTTAATATAATACTAAAATTCTTACTACAAATCACATAACTCTACTATTGTTATTCTGTCTGGTAAGGTCCTATATCTGTTCTTTAGCCCTTTTTACTCTCTTGAACTTGCCCAGTGTCCATTGTCAGCCACCAAGAAATTACATACATTATGTAACACTTGAAACTGCAAGCTGAATAATTAAAATATTTTAATATATTCTTATTCTTTTATTTTTTTTTTTTTATTTTCATTTTATTTATTTTACTAGATTTTCTGATTATCACAGAAATTTTACTTAAGTGTTTCAACAATTGGTATAATAGTTAACAGTGAAGAACAAGCTTAGAAATATCTGGTGATACATAAGGCTCTGTGTCAACCACACTCATGACCACGCGTTAAAAATAGATTACTCAAATCATTTAAATTATATCTATTTTTTTTCAAAAATCCAAGGAAATTAATTAAGGAAAATCCTTGGCAAATTAATATTCAAACACGCAATAAATGGATAAAGAACCATTTATTGGTATAGTTATTTCCATGAAAATCTTGGAAAAATCCAGCATAACCCATAGTAATATATACTATAAGATTACTATGTATTTAATTCATAACTTATGTAGTATGTATTAATTACATAAGTACATGTAATTTTAAATTACTGATCACCCAGGGCAAGCGCTCTTTCAAGGTCTGGTCCCTAGAAAATTTATTCACAAGTAATACTTAGTGAAACAATTATTCAATGCTGAAATAATTATTTCCCACTAAGCAACTTATTGTGAAATAATTAGGGGGTCATTCCACAAAGGAATGACACCATTTTTTCATCAGATCACGAACAGGATGATCATTCCCCCTGGTGATCTTACCTGATCACTGCTTCCAAGACGCTTGTGAAATAATAATTATTTTATTATCCAAGAGGAGTTTTCTTCACTAAAATGAGATCACATCCCCATCAATTTTAACCTACACAAGATAACTTATTATCAGCTAAAAAGGCGCTCAACTTCTCCTATAATTAAGGAGGACTGGCCTTATTATATACTATCTTACATTTAAAATTCCTCAAACAAAACCCCCAATTAATTAAAATGCATTTAATTGATTGGAAGAACCATGTATAAATCTGGTTAGCCCCTCTGAGGATTTATTCCCACAACAGAAGTTTGGCGCAGGGTAATAACCTGTTCTTTTGTGATACTTAGTGTTTTAAACACTTAAGTTTATTATTCTTATTGGTATTTACTTTATTACACTTTTTAAGTGTAAGATTATTATTTTAGTCCTTACTGTACACGCCACAAGAAGTGGAGTAGAGTACAGAAAGCTGACATTTGGTGTCTCAACAGTGGCCTTAATTCTTTTGGCCTTATAATATTAATTATTAATTTATTTTATTTATATAAAAAAATAAAAATTTCGAAAATTTCCACTAAACTTTTTCTGATTGAAACTCTTATTTATTGCAAGTAATTTTTGATAAACTTATCAAACTGACATTTGCCTTTATTTTTATATTTTTTTTACAGAAAAAACCCAAAATACACTCTCAAAAATCAGATTCTTATTTTTAAAAATCATCCAAAAATTCGACCTTTTTCGAAAAATCATAACTACTTCATTTCTCATTCAAAGTAACATCTACATAGATCAAAAAATTCGTCTCTATCAGCTGTTCAAACTGATAGCTATCTTTTCCTAGTGTCTGAAGTCTTCCTCCCTCGAGGCCGTACCTCTAACCGCCAATCCCGCGTCCAACGACAAGGACTAGGTCTAACACTGTCAGCCACCAAGATGTTACATACATTATGTAACACTTGAAACTGCAAGCTGAATAATTAATAATATTTAATCATATTATTATTTTATTTATTTTATTTTTATTTTTTACTTTATTTATTTTACTAGATTTTATGATTTATCACAGAAATTATACTCAACTGTTTCAACAATTGGTATATAGTATAACAGTTAAGAAACAAGCCTAGAATATCTGGTTGATACATAAGGCAGTTCAAGCCACACTCATAACCACATGTAAAAATATAATAATAAAATTATTTAAAATTATATCTATTTTTTATCAAAAATACAGGGAAATTTAATTTAAGAAAATCCTTGGGAAATTAATTTTCAAACACGCAATAAATGGATAAAGACCCATTTATTGGTATACTTTTTTCTTGAAAATCCTGGAAAATCCCAAGATAACCCATATTAATATATTTAAAGATTACATATGTATTTAATTATATAAGTTATGTAGTATGTATTAAATACATAAGTACATGTGATTTTACATAACTGATCACTCAGGGCAAGCGCTTTTCCAAGCCTTGGTCCCTAGAAGACTTATTGACAAGCCCTTTTAGTGAAATAATTATTTAATGTTGAAATAATTATTACTGTTGAAATAATTATTTCCCACTAAGCCATTCATAGTGAAATAATTATGGGGTCATTCCACATAGGAATGACACCACATTTCACATCAGATCACGAACAGGGTGCTCAGTTCCCCCTGGGATTTTGCCCTGATCACTGCTTCCAGAAGCTTGTGAAATAAATAATTATTTTTATTATTTAACAAGGAGTTTTCTTCACTAAAAATTAAGATTTACTCCCATCAATTTTAACATACATAGATAACTTATTTATAAGCTACAAAGGCGCTCACCTTCTCCTGTAAGTAAGGAGGACTGGCCTTTATTTACCTACTATCTTCATAGTTGATATTCTTCAACCAAAACCCCCCAATCAATTAAACCACCTTTAATTGGATTGGAAGAACCGTGTATAAAATCTGGTTTAGCCCTTCTGAGTTATTACTCATTCAACAGAAGTTTTTGCAGCAGGGTAATAAACCTTTTAATTGCTGTACTAGTGTTTTTATAACACTTGAGCATTTATTTTTATTGTATTGGTTTATTTACTATTTAAAGTGGTAAGTTATTTTTTTAGTCCTTACTGTACACGCCACAATAAGACGATTAGAGCACAGAAAGCTGACATTTGGGTGTCCCAACAGTGGCCTTACATTCTTTTGGCCTTATATAAATTAATTT